>JAQIYE010000600.1:0-11608 GCA_034699765.1 Xenyllodes armatus
ATTTCCCCCTTGTCAAAGGATAATTTGCAAAAAAAAATCAACTTTTTTACCATGTCCACCTTGATCTTAATTTCATTATAGGATAGAATACATTTTCTTATTGTTAGAACCTTCCATCCAATTCCATTTCATGTTTTGGATGGAAAGGGTTGAGATCAGATTGCGAAATTTTGGTAGTTTGGGATCACAATATAATTATAATAAAACCCAACAATTGAGGTTTCTGTTTTTCAAATTCATGTACATATAACTTTTATGAGGAAACAATACGATTTTAAAAGTTAAATTTCGTCTGGAGAAGCTAGTCCATGTTGTTGTTATTTCATTAAATAGATTTGGCTTGATAATTTTCATTGGCATTTTCAGGATTTTGGTTCCGTCATGGAACAACTCCTTCTTTGTTGTTTAAAAAGATTTTTTGACGTTTCTCAAGCCAGGGAAATGTACGAGGTGGAGGATAGAGACAAACAAAATGATTTCTCTTGGTTTGGGCTTGGGATATAAGGGACGTAGCTTGACTTGGGACTGAATTGAAAACCAAAGTGCAAAAATCCCATATTTCATCTCATTGCATTGGGTTATTGGGAATTACAAACCCCTTGGAATTTGGAAAGGAGATGAGGATGGGACCCAAACTGTATCTCTTTTGAGTTAGATTTCATATTTCATGGAAGGTTCAGACAATAGATGCCAGATTTGTAAAAATCTTCATTTCTAAAACCCCTTTGTTTTCCATCTAAAAGATGAGATTTGCCAAAACTATAAGGACAAAATGATACCAAAAGGTCTCATCGATTTTGTTTTAGTTACAATTAGCAGTAAAAAGAAGTTATAGTTGACCGTGCCAGACTCAAATTTTGAAAAGCTTTATTCGTATTTTGCAAAATGTCTGATAATCTAATTTTTTTGAAATGATGAATTTTGCTAAGGCAAGTGTTGTGGAACTTCAAAAAGTAGAGACCGGAGAGGTGACAGTGAAACACGCCAATTCATGATTTGACATTATGTGAATATTAAACCATTACGAGTTAAAGGTGATTAATAATTTTGAACTTTTGGTTTACTTTATAAAGAGAATTCAGCAAATTATAGTAGTTGGAAAAACTCGATGCATTCATGAAGCCATTTTCCAATTTAAAATGTTCGAAAAAAAGGACCCAGAAAACCTGAAGCCAACGACTTCATTGTAGATCTTGGACTTTGAACTTTTCAATTATCATTTTCTTTTTAATGATTCTAAAATGAGACAAAGTGGGAAATGTTAGTTTGTAAAATCGTAATTAAAATGTTTTGAATGGGAAGACCCTAATCATCTTTGGGGTAGTTAAATCTTTAAAGAATTGTAATGAGTCCAAATCATGAAAAATCACGAAAGTTTTGTCCATAAAGAAAGAGATATCTTCCTGTACCAAAACCTGGAGTAGGGAGTAATTACTTCGGTGAGGTCATTTATTACCCATCCGGGGTAATTATTTTATGCATGCATTTTTGGTCTGAGGAAAATTACAAGGGTCAGTGGAAAAATACTAAAATGTTTTTCTCAAACTGTCAGTTTAGCAGTTAGGGAAATTTTGTTTTCTTTTTCGGCTCGAGTGACTAATTTTTAAGGTCCTTTCATTGAAACAAGAAATGTAAACAAAAGCTTTCAAACGTATCTGCAAAAACAAAACTATAAAAGTGACAATAGAATAACTTTAAAATTTCCAAACAAATCAAAAACAGTAATAACAATGCAGATTTTAAAACAAAGTAGCAGTTTTTGACCTTCTTCTTGAGCTTAATCGCAAACTCAATTGATGACCCGTACAAAAGTACAACGACGCTTAGAATTTGACCTTACATATTTCTTTGATCCAATGAAGCTTAAAGTTTTTGTATCACGCTTAAGTTAATTTAACTTATAATTTGTCTATAATTATTGATTTCACCCAAAATTATTTGGTTTCCCCAATGCCTTACTTTTCAATTTGTCAAAGTTCAATCTTCGATCTACATCAATTTATCAATGATCAACACAAAAGTTTAACAAAACGATCATAGTTCGAGTCCCAAAGAATTTACAATTCTTCTCCGTCCTGAAACGTGACATTTAACCATTCCAAAATGATTTCCATACAATTATTATTATTTTTACAGTATGCGTGAGCACACCAAATCATCCTTCGCTAAATGAGGTTATTTATATTACAGTACATTAGCATTAGGATTAGTATACAAGTCAACCAGGTAGATACATACATACGTCAATCCTCCTCGATCAAATTATTTCCTTTCTACTTTGACTTTACAACATAAAAATTAACAGACATTTGAGCTCAATTACCTTGAGCTCTTTAAATCATTAAATCCTCTGACTCTCTGTATTTATATGATCCATGGATAGAGAAGGAAGGAGATCATTTCATTCTCATTCTTCCTTTAGAAATTTAATCAATAAATTTGTGGTCTTCCATCCTATCACAAAACGAGAAAAACAGAAATATAAAAAAGTCAAAAAGATCACCAAGTCCAAAGTCTCAGCTCAATTTTTTTGCATTCGACTCAATCTTAACTACTTTTCCATGAATATAAATCAATAAATTTATTTATACATTTGATTTAATTTCTTATTTTTGTTTTGGTCAGAGACCAAGATCAATCCAATCAAGCTCCCAAATAAATAAATCCGAGTGTTATTGACGTTGAGGTCTTCAATTCGAGTTTAGATTTGGACTTGAAATGTCCAAAAATTATTAATTTCTAAACAAACTGGCTCTTCACCTGATTAGGAAAATAAACCTGGAGTTAGAGTCAAGGAAGTCCATGGTGGTTAGGTCAACTCGAAGATCCTTTGATCCATTCTTATATTTTGAGACCCATTTGAAAAATTGTGGATTGAACTTTTAAAAGTTTCAATTTTAGGAAATTTTTTTTTAAAAAATTTTAATTTGTAATTGAAGTTTTTATACCTGAAAAAGACCAAAGACTACAAAAAAGGACAATCCTAAAAACATGACAATCCAAGGATTTACCAATTCCTCCAAGTCACCTCAACCTCAAGAGCCCTCTTTGCCCCTGCCACTTTACACCCCAAGGGGAAGTAGCAATCGACTCATTGAGTCTCCTGGAAGGTATTGGTTTCGGTATTATTGTTATGGCCTCCTCACGACCCTTGGGCTCATCCTGATCATATCTGTGACTGTGCTCCTAAATTGGGGTTCATTTGGTCTTGGGGCTGAGGGTCAACTTGAGACTGGTGATGAAGGTCCTCATTCCCCAAGGAATGGTGGTGAAGGATGGAGGGCACTCCTTGGTGACCCACAACTTCCTCATGCTCAACCACAAGTGAATGACCTGACCCTGACCCAAACCCAGGCCCGACACCCTGTGACCTTATATTATGAAGTCCTTTGTCCATTCTCTCGAACCTACTTTGTGGATCAATTTGTCCCAACAGTCCTAAGACTCCAAAAATATATTTTACCCATTCTCGTCCCATATGGAAAAGCAAATACAACACTGAACCCTGGTTCTGGTGATCTTAGTTTTCAATGTCAACATGGAGATTCTGAATGTACAGGGAATATCATTCATGCATGTGGGATCAAGTATGGTGGCTCTCAAGGGCCTCTCCTCCGATTCCTCCGTTGTACCATGAACTCAAAAGTGGTCAATGAGACCCAAGAGGAAATTGGATCCCAATGTGCCCAAGAGCATGGGATGGATTGGGATAAGATTTCAACTTGTGCTAAAGGTCAAGAGGGGAAGGTACTCTTATTTAAAATGGGTCAGGTCACAGGATCACTCTCTCCAGCCCTCATTCATGTTCCAACCATAACTGTGGATGGGTCACAAGAGGGTGAGGATAAGCTTCGAGCTGATCTTCTGGGTTATTTGTGTACAAAGACCCTCAAGGATGAGAACCCACCGGAATGTCTGTGATTATGATTTTGCAAGTATTTGTAAAATTTTGATTTATCCGTCCTAATCCCAAAGTAGTATTGAACTATTCTTTTGATTTTAGATTTTTAGACATAAATTATCAACAATGTTGGTGGATTTCAATAAATTTTATTTAAGAAAAACACGAGAATACACATTTCCGGAATCTCAGCTTAAAGGAGTCATTTTATTCCAGAGTAATTTTTGTTTTACTAAACTAACTAAATCATAATCGTAAGATTATTCGTTTTTTCGTAATTTCTAATTTAGATGAGTTTTAAAATTCTTTGGATTTGGAAATTTCGGAGAATGATTCCTCTCCGACCAAATCTCTTTTTTAGAAGACATTCGAAAAAAATAATCATCAAGGCTCAAGTTAAGACTCAACCTCAACTTGACCTCTGTCATCTCATTTCATCTTTACCGAAAATTTAAATAATTAATTAATAATTAAAATCAATCATGGAAACACGTACACATTCGTTGAGAAAATGAACAAATGGGAAAAAAAGAAGTATATTTGTCTAGGTACAACACGGATTTGTACTTATCTACTCGTTCGTAAATTATTATTATTACAATGTAATTATTATTATACGTCATGTTTGAACATAATTAATAATATTATATTAATTAATCATAGGTTAGGTAATTCGTCCACATATAATAATATAGACTAAACTGCTAAACAGGTAAGGTATTTTTTAGCATTTGTCCCCAAAATCTCTCATCAGTCCGACTCTTGACATGATTTATATTTTTAGCTTTTATAAATGTCCTCTCTCTTTCTCTACTAATTATTAGCTGGAAGCTCTAGTCATTATTACACACCGGAAAGGTCATCACCAGAGGTCAAAAAACAATAATCACATACAATTCGATATTTTTGGGGTCAACTAATAATAAAACAGATTGAGGGAGAGAAGAGGAAATTTTTTGAGAGTGATTTTTAAAAAATAAATACAATCTGTCATATAACCTTGAATCGGACCGGACCATCACCATGACCTTTTTGATAGAAGAACAGATGGTAAGAAAAAAGAGGAAGAAATGGTTTTTGAGTCCGGATCATTTCCCCCTAGGTCAAGATCCCGATTTGCCTTGTTGTTTTTTCCGTTCAACTAACTACTACTCGTCATAACTGTACATAAAATATATAATTTAGATTTTGATTAAAAATTATTATGAGGTCCTGTCTGGGACAAAATGTTCTGCTTCTAATCTTTTGATGGTTTCTGTGAGAGCAGCGTCCTCAGCCGGAATGTCCTTGTCACCCCAACCCCATGGGGCATTCTCTGCATGATGATGATGGTGATGAGATGTGGGATGAGTCCCGTCCCCAGTCCTTTGAATCCTTGAGAGGACAACATTTTTGGGAACAGTCTTGAGGTCATAGGCTTGACCCAACTTTGCCATCCCATCAATGAAGGCAGAGGTGAAGTTGTATTCATAAGTTCCAAGTTCAGCTGTTTTGTAGTCCCAGGGGAAGGTATGATGATAGTTGTGCCAACCCTCACCCATTGCCAAAACTGCTACCATTTTATTCTCTGATGGATTGATGGTCCTGAAGGAAAAAAGGGTTAAAAAAAGAAACAGAAGAATTAATTATCTTGTTCAGTTAAAAGTTATTAAAATGTTCTTCTAAGTTCAGTCATATCTCGTCTCATATGGAAGTGATTGGGTAATAATAATTCCTAAAGTGATCCTGATCCTGATTCTTATTTAACTCTCACAGCATAGCCGTATAAAAATGATTTTATAACTTTCAGAAACATTGGGATCTTCTCAAAATTATCAAATTGAGTCTCTTCATCTCATATCCCATTCCCATCCTTATCTATTTCATTGCCCTGTCAGCAAAATGTCCAGGCACTCCACATGTGCCAATTTAATTTGCCAATTCCCCTTTTGATGAGATTGAGACCGAGACCATAATGTCCAGTTAAGTTAACATTGATAGTGATAAAATTGATGATATCTTGGAAAAGTCGTTTGCTTTATCAAATGAACCATAAAATTTTGCGAATTATAACTGTGAAGGGTAAATCATCCATGCATTCATTCGTCTCATTTTAGTTCATATCTATCACTTTCCTGTCATCTTCAAAAGTTATGTCCAGCAGAGACGAAAAATGTCCTAAATCAGAAGGTCTAGGACATGAGACATGAACATGAGACGGTCTGACCACTTAATCAAGACTCAGAAAAAGAAAAGGCATAAAAATAGAAATAAAATACTTTCTTTTTATGGACTCCCTGCTGGCTCAGAAGAGACTATCTAGCCGTGGCTTGGCTGGAAAAGTCAGAATTTAATGATTATGGATGAGATGGAATGGAAATGGAATGGGGTGTCTATATGGCTCTCGCTCTCGGTTTCTCTTGAATGGAAATGGGAGAACCCAATGGATTGGAACTGAGAGAGAAGGTGACCTTGAACCAAAGTCAAAGCCAAAATAGTTTACATCTAAAAGCCTGAGGTTGAATGTTGGCTATGGTTATGGTGTGCATTTCCCTTGCACATGTTATTGAGAGTCTTCTTGAGGAGAGCAAATCCCTACACTTCATCATCAGACCACTAACAGACTAACTAACCATAACCCAACTGACTAAATAATAAAAATATCATTCAAATGTCCCATGACATGACACTCATCCATCCCTATCAGACCGTGGACTCCTGCTCCTCCTCTTAATAATTATTTGATTAAGTTGGGAAAGGTTAAATTTGGTACAATTAATTTCTCAATCATCTGTCTGTTGAATGATGGTGATGATGCACTGATTATTAAAAGGGGAAAGGGTTACTAGAACAGATCCTGATCCTGACGCATGTTAAGTGAATGACAGTCACTAGCCCTAAATCCTAAAACCTATACATGTACTAATGACCCCCATCTTTCCAACTAGTGCAAAAAAATTAATGAATTGAATAGAATTTGATCCTTACTTGTCATAAGGTTTGTTTCCATACAAATGAGCCGCACTATTGACAAACCAAGTCCAGTGAAGGATGACACAGTACCGGAATTGACTGGTGAAGAACCAAGCGGACTTGAAGGACTCTCCCCAAAAGTACATTGGAGCCCCACATGGAATTATGAAACAACAGAAAAGGACCAATGGAAGATAGTACCTGAAGGAGACAAACAATGAGAAAACAAAGCATTAGTCCTCATCATCTCAATCAATTAATTATAATTACCACAATAGTCTGTCAACTAAACAAAGGGACTCACTTGGCTTGGAAAGCAACAACTGGATCAGCCTCCAGATCAGACATGTCAATCTTTTTTCCCATTTCTTTAACAGCAGGATGTTTACGACACATGAGCCAACCCATGTGAGCAAAAAAAAATCCACGTTTAGCATTATGAGGATCAGCATTTGTTTCAGAGTATTTGTGATGGACACGATGATCCCTACTCCATTCAATAATGCTGTTCTGTAAATATCCAAAAAAAAAAGTTGGTTACAAAATCCATTCATTATTTTTGTGCAATTATTTTGCAATCCGTGTCAAATTCGCTTTCATTTTTGTTAATAATTAATGAGGGTAACAATAATTATTAATGTTTTTACCTGGAAGGCTACAGTCTGGAAAAAAGCTAAAAGGATCTTGAGGGGTGTCTTGACCTTGTAAGATCGATGAGCCCAAAGTCTGTGGCAACCTGCTGTGATTCCCAAACCACTCATGAAATAGTACACGATTCCTAAAATTGTAAGAGGATGATTTCATTTTTTTATTAGTAAATTTTCTAAAGGATCAAATTCCAAAATGCAAAATCATTCGACAAAAATAAACAATGCTAGTTAGTCAGATTCTTACCAAGAGCAAAAGTTTGCCATTTGACTTGTCCAGTGACAAAGAGGTAAGCTCCATAAAGGGCTGCAAGATGAAGGTAGACAAAGAGAGCAACATTTCTCCAGACGATCCTTGTTGGAACAACACGGTCCATCACATGAACTTCGGTCTTGGTGGTCTCCGTTGTTGTTGGGGCCGGGGTTGGAGGAACGACGGTGGTCGTGGTGGTGGTAGTTGTACTTGACTCAAGGATGGTTCCATTTCCATTGGGGATGGATGCCTTACGATGGGTCAGCTCAGTTGTTGTTGATCCAACAGATTTAAAAACAACAGTTTTGGGTGCTGGACTTGAAATGGTCTTTGTACTGGTTGGTGCTGGTGGCATTTTGAAAAAAATAAAATGTCGACTTCTTCTTCCCGAGGAGTCTAATTAGTAAATGAGTCTCCTGAAATAAAATGGATGAGAAAATTGGAGGGTTTATATACTGTGGATCAAAATGTAAATGAAATGACGAAAAACTGAATCGTTTTCGGAAATCAAATCTTCTGGAAAATTAATATTGGGAATGACTCTATTGTCCATCATGGCCATGTCATGCTCAAGCCGTGTATCCTGGCATGCCCCAATGACATAGATCCATTCTTGGAGACGAGACCAAATTTTCAAGGTCTTATGAAAATCTTGGAAAGGAATCTTAAGGGGCTTTTGGCATTTTTGGCCTTTTGGTCTCCTTTGGAGCCTTAACATTAGCGTTAAGTACCTTAAAATTGTCACAATAAATAGTTCTGAACTCATTGACTCGTTAGTAATTCCTGGCTTAATTAGCAGCTTATGCTCAAAGAATGACAAATAGAGAATTTCAGAACTGAACTTGACCCAAGCTCATGAAAATTCCTATTGAATTTACATTGGAATATGGAAGTCTCTTTAGATTTTTAGACTCGAGAGCTTATCTTAATTTCTCAATCGTCCAGTTAAGAAAGAAATATTATCATTCCCATCATTATCCTTTTAATAGCGACAATTTGACAGTTGATAGAGGAAAAAAGCCATAGGTAAATTCTTAAATTGGGAACTTTTTTTTTGCAGACATCCAAAGAAAAAAAAGCCCTACAAACTTATTGCCCCAGTCCCATGTCCCAACTCTAACCAAATCTCAAAATCCCAAGAATTATTAGAGAATGAGGAAACCAGTTGAGTGAGTGGGCTCTTTCATGACTTTAACTGTAGAGATAATCATGGAAACTTTACATTTTTATACCTTGGAAATTCTAATGAAGCAATTGTTCATTTCCAACAACAAAAATTATCCAGGCTCAAAATCAATATATTTTTAAAACAAATCTCAATAATGCTAAATACTCACCCTTAACTCTCTCTAATGAGGTCCAATTACAATATGAATGAATCCAAAATCCAATCCTTTTAGATTTCCAAGTTTTCAAAAGTTTCCAATTTAATCACTTTCACTTTGTTAGTTAGTTGATTCCAATTGAAACTTAAAAACTGTAAAATTTTGGGAAAAAAACCCTAAAAATTAAAAATACGAAGAGAGAGTGTTAAGTCGCACCGGTCACGGGAGACTGAGGGACGAGGATCAGGTATTTTGCGACTTTTATTCCCCTTGGTTTGGACCTGTGAAAAAAAAAATTTGCAATCACTACAATTTTCATGTTCTCCATGGTCTAGCCATGTCCTTTCGGGGTCGACTCAACGTACCACGAAAGGATATGGGGCATTTTCATATCTACAAGTTCACTAGGATATTCGCACTTTGCCCACGTGTAGTACGATTCATCTCTCCTGATGATCATCCGACACAGGGCTTGGGCCAACCAACGGGGAAAAAGCCATTGTCGAATGAAATGGAAAATGAAACCTAGTTTACCCCATAGCCATTCCATATACTCTGGAGTCATCGTCATCATCAAGTATTATCATCATCTGTAGCCCCTGAAGAACAAATGTGAAAAAAAAAATTTTTGCACAGGATTTTTTTTCCGGGGGTTTCAACAGGCAAAGGAAGAAAGGGTTAGATTTAGATTAGAATTTTGCACGCCCATGTCCGTACTTGAACTTGAGAGAGAGACAGGGAACCCAAGTAAGTGGAGCAGGAGCAAGAGAGCGTTTTGGATAAAATGAAGGTTAGAGACAGAGTCTGACTCTCAATGTCAATGTCAAATATAAGATTATGGATTATAGAGGCCAAACTAAAGTCAAATGTAAAACTAAAACGGAGTCATGGTCAAATGAGGTCTTAACTAACTAACTATATATTTTGTAGGACCCTATTTCGAAACATCATGCCTTGCCAATCTGAATATCCACATTTCATATATAAAATTTGCAAATAAAAGGGTTGTGGATATGAAATTCGCACATGGAATCAGAATCAAAAGGTTCATTTCATTACTATTTTGATTGAACCCTTTTTATAAGATTAGTCAAATTTGCTGTTAAAAAAAGTTAGTCAATGCAATGCAATTAATTTTTATTATCACTCATTCATAAATGATATGGGTCATCATATATCTAACAAATGTGCAAATTTTATCCACCATGCCCCAAACACTCAAAGTAGGGATGATGGTGATTCAAGTTAACTTGGATTCTTGGACATTTGGACCTTAGTAAATTTCTTGTATCTTATCTTCAAATTTTAAAAAGGTTACAAAGTTTTAGCACTTTGGAATTCATCTTTTCGGACAGAGTGATCGGAAACAAAAGGACTTTGGAACATTGGAACCCAAAAAAAAAGAACGTGATTCAGTACAAGGATGATGAAATTTTCTTCTTCTCTCAATTCAAGCATGATGATGAGGTGACCATGACCTGGAATATTGAGGATGGTCCATGTCCATAATCCTCTTATTTAGACTAAAATTGCACATATTAAGTTAGTTTTTAATGGAGCTTCTACGCATCATTTCTCCCTTCCCCCCAAAAAACTACATACGACATTTCATACGTAGATTTTTCTAACCAAAAGTTGTTGAATTAAATAATCAAACTATATTGTCATTATTATCGAATTCCCATCAACATCAACAGATTCACCCCCTCATACGGCCATATAGCATCATCATCATCATTCATTATTTTTGTAAAAATTCCAGGTTACAGTTCATATAACATCCATCGCAGTAGTAATATTCGCAATTTAACAGCCTCCGGGGGTTTTATATTTTATGGCATGATAGGATTTAGGTTAGAAAACTATTATGACTCATGAAACTTCGTGACTTTAACTTTATTACACATATTTTAGCATTTTTAGCCCCTGGGGCTCCTCTGACCTCAATCTAAGACGAAGGAAGTAAAGAACAAGAGGATACATAAATTTGCGGAAAACAAAGGAAGTAACAAAAAAAATGGTGTACTCTGGAATACAGCCCATTCATATTTAAAGAGGTAGAAATACATACACAGAGACCACACAAAATGTTGGCTCATTCCGTTCTATTGTATTTTGTATTGGTTTTTTGTATTATTGGTACATACAAAAAAAAATTTGTCCAGGAGGACTAAACATAAGTTATGTGTTGATGATACGGTTGTTGAGTTGAATCCAATGGGGCAATGTCTATGGATCACGTCACACGTGGTGGTGGCATGATCAGTCAGGAGAGAGTCAGTCATTCCATGGTAAAACTCCTTAATAATGGTCTCTCCATTGGAGTCCAAAGCTCAAAGGCTGATCTTAAAATACAATTATACCAAAAGGACATGGAAACAAAATTGTTGCAAAATTACACCTGGACTTCCTTTTCCCCTATAGAGCCTAGATCCGATTCCTTTGTCTTTCAATTTTGATATGGATTTTGTATTTCCGATCGTATTTATGACGATGCTTTTAAATAATTGCAATTGGAAGTGAGTAAGGA
>JAQIYE010000601.1:0-11594 GCA_034699765.1 Xenyllodes armatus
GGTCTACCCCATGATGACCCTGGACCCCCCGGTGACCCTCCTGGAGTATTATAGGTTGTTAATGACATCCTTTTGTCCTGTCCTTGACCCTAAATAAAATATCAAATGAATATTTTAATCAATTGGCATCATAGGTCATATGTCAAGGTCAAGGTCATGATAGTAGCCAAAGCAAGTACCTTACTTACATTACATGAAATTACAACATATCTTGTATTGTTGTATTTACCTTTAATAAATTATTGTAGGTCACCAAAACCGGACACACAAAGTTATGTATGTATGTTGGGCCGGGTCAGGTGAGGCGTCCCTTGATCCTGTGTCAGTTAGTTGTCGATGACCTTGACCTCCATTGACATTCACTTTCACTTTTCTTGGGCCCTTTTATGTATTTTGTTTTTGAAACGCCGCCACTACTACCATCATATCACTTTGAAATGAATACAACATGAACTCAATTTTGGTCTTGAATGTGGCCGCTGTTGCTGTCAAACTTGGATTGGACCCAAAACCAGGACCAAAAAACAAAGAAAAACCAAAAATTCCTTTAGATTTTCATGTATTTTGATGCAAAAATGCCAAAAATGGAAATCGCATGATTAATTTAAATAGAAACAATATTTTATTCTCTCATCCTAATCTGTCTCAAGTTCTACATAATCTAGCCTAAATATGACTAAAAACTAAAAAAAAGCAAAACATGAACACAGAAAAATTGGATTATTTAAAAAATATCTAACTTATTTCAAAATTAGAACATCGATCAATTCTACTTTCATTGTTTACTCTAACGATTTGATATGAAAATGGAATTTAAAATAACTCTAGTCTAAAGATAATTCTTGGAGTTTATAATAAAATAGGATTTTCTTTTATGATGAATGAGTAGAGTGGACAAGACATCTTCGTCAGAATCGATCTCTGAACCTGCTGAACTTTAAGGATTTTTTATTTCCGGTGGAAATTCAATCACTTTATCCAAAGTTATACATTTGCAAGGACACCCTGACACAGGACACTCGATCTGGTTCCTGTAAGAAAGATTGACATGAAGAAATCCAGTTAGTTTAGCTGGTTCAAAGTCATTCATGATCCATGCAATGATTGAATACATATTTTGAAAATATACTATAAAGTTGACATACCCAAACCATTCCTGGAGATGAATCGTATGACCACCGTGTCTACAAGTTTGACACCAAGTATACCATGAAAGAGCTTCTGGAGATGCACCTGTCTTCTTTAATTCTCTAATTGGTTCAGTACCACTCCCAAGGACTGTTCCCATATGAAGTAGACAAATCGTACAACGTGGTAATGGTTTTCGACAACTTGGACAACAGGAGAGCTGGAGAACAACGAAAAAAGAAAATGAACCTTCAATTCTTATGTTAGATCAGGAATACAATTACAGTGTGTGTTTTCTCGCAGACTACTAGAATACCTTGACTTTTGCATTAGTCGTGGTGAACCTTGAGAAGAGCTGTGTATTTCTTGTTAAACCACTTTGTCCTGCAGGAGAAATATTTTTACCACAAAAGTTACACGAAACTGTGACTTCAGGTTGTGGGATGAGAGCAGGGTTATTTGCATTCTTGATAATGTCGAATTCGGCTCTTTGTTCCCATAATTTCCATGAATTTAGCAAGTCCCTTTAGAACAAAACAGAATCGTTGATTTAGTTAAAGATAAAGATCTCAATCAGAATCTGTAAAATAATTGGGAGTCTTTAGTACATATTAATCCTCCAGTTACCTATATCTTTCAATCCAAAATTTAAGCTGAGGACTTGTAGGGATGTCACCAGACATTGTTCTAATCCCAACGAGGGCTACAGTTTGTACATCACCCGTCATGTCTAGGTATCTTTGTAAAAGGGGCATCACATTCGGGGTCATACCTGTTTTGTAAGTAAACCAATGATTTCATTAAGAAAGCCATTAAGGTTCTACAGAATCAACATCCGGTTAGACATTCTACATAGCAAGTGAACTACTAACCTGTAAGCAGCACAGCATCCAAATTACCAGCCCTTGTTAATTCGTGTGTAAGCTCATTAATGAATGTAAAGAGTTTCATATCCGGAAGGTAGGAACAGGCAAATCCAACTCGATCCGCCACACTAAGACCACGTTCGTTCTACAAATCGGATAATATTAATTTTGAAGTATTTGGATATAATGATGGTGGGTATTGGGTACACTTAAAGTTAGAAACTCACGAGTATATTTTCATATGAGCTGTCCGCTTCTGTTAAAAATGAGAAAATTGCACGAATGTATGGATTGTCCAGTTGACCACAGTTTGTTTGAGCCATTTCCCTCCAAAGGGAACTTCGATCTTCCGTGAACCCTGCAATAGCCATTGCTACTATCGAATTCCCTGAGTCGCTTAGAATACGAATGCATTGTCGAATCTTTTGATGGAACATTGCAATAGCAGCTCTTCTTGCTGGCAAGTTATCAGCTTCTCCAAAAGGAGTCTCGAGTCCCCAGCCACAAAGTTGTTGAACAAAACTTCGTTCTTCACTCCTTGAAATGAAATGAGACATGGGAAAATTAATAAAGTACATTAATTAATTATTACAAGAACACGAGTGCCTTAAATAGTCTCATTTTGAAGTATTTACGCAAACCAAACAATAACTTACCGGTAAGTTTTTGTATTGTGCATATCGTACGGGTTACTGTGCATGACCTCAGATTTCATTGGGGTACTTGCCGTCCCAAGTGGACTGTCGATTCTTAGAACTGTTCTAGCACCCGGAAACTTATTTCCTCCAATCAATGGAATCCGATATTTATCCTTTTCTGTTGTGGCCCTACAAAATTCCAACCACTCCCATAATTTCTTTAGATTTTCATCCTCAACAACTAGGGTGGCGTTGTCCTTCAAGACCGTCTGTTGAATTGAATCAAATAATACTATTATAGGTGGGCTCTTCGTCAACAATACAAAAAAACACGCGCAGAGAAGATAATTTTAAAGCAACCTGTACCTTAAGCCCGTATCCAGCCAAAGCTCTTTGTTTCATTTTAACAGAGATGTCATCAAGAGTTGAGTAAACAATGTCTGTATTATCAATGTACTGAATCAACCGTTTTCCATTAGACCAACCCAATTTTGATGTTGGAGACCAGTTGAGTGTCACCCTCTCATAGACTATAGAATTCCATAAGACACCTTTCCAAATAGAACAACAAAATTAACATTCAACGTTGACTTACAAAGTAAACAATTGCTAAGACTTCAAAACCTTTTTGCTAATTCTGCTTATCTCAATATTTTTGTATTATTACCGTTGACATTAATTGTGGTAAGTAGATTTTCCTCAGAAGGATGCCATGCAAAGGATGACGCGCAACTTCCTGGTCCATTTGGAACAATTAAAGAAGATCCAACTGTGTAAGAGGGTACAAGCCGCCTCTCCAAAACTGCAGGCTCTCCATCCTCTGAAGAAGTGACGGCATGGTGAACATCATGCAATGTCACATAAGAGCTGTCCTTTTCGATACTTGCCAATAAGCCAGTTCTACTCAAAATATATAAATGTAAACTTTTGTTTGAGAACACTCATATTAATATCATCATGTGGAAATTCCAAATAAAGTAAAACTTTTTTAACCTGGTTGGACACCAACCAACTTTCTGAACTGGTTTAGAATGATTCAGGACCACAAAAGGTTTTTCAAAATTTCTCATATCCCAAACATAAACTTGATTCTCGGCAAATGAGGCAAGCTGATTCTCTCCATCAATTGCAAGTCCATAAACAGCCTTTGTTGAAGCTGTACGCTCAAGTTTCGATTGATTATCTGAGCAAAGGAGTAAACTAGGGTCACATTATGGTTAATACCCTTGCGTATTTATATTTAATTAATTTTATAGAAAATTACCTCTAAGGTCATATAATTTAATATGTTTCCCATTCATCCCAACAAGGAGGGTTTTGGCTCCGACCCACACAAGAGAATTTGCAGTGTCTGTATTTCCCAACTCAATCGTAGGACGAATTGAGTCTGTATGAAACCCATTGAGGAACTTTGTATTTCCAGTCACATCCCAAATTGAGACTGCATAGTCTTTAGCCTTTTCAAGTCCTGCTGCCAAATAATTTGGAGCTACCTTATTCCATGATAAAGAATAAATCTGTCTTGAATATTTTGGTACTGAAAATCAAAAAATTATAACAAAGTCAGGTTGAGTTCCAAACTTTTTATGATTTCCAAATGGTTTTGGTTAAAATAAGCTTAAGAACTTTTTGACCCTTACCAAATTCTTTACTTATAATAGTCGTCCCAAAGGATGTTAGAATAACTTTTCCATTTGAGAGTCCAATTGCAATCAAACCCTCAGCCTCGGGTCCTGGATACATGTCCACGACCTTGGTTGAGGGATACTCGCCCAATTTAGAGATTTGTGTTGCAACCTTTGAACTTGAGATTTGGACGCCTAAAAACACCAACAACAAACAGAAATATGAGGTCAAATTAACAAACCCATTCAATTTTACATAACTAACTTAGCTTATCCATTTTTATATGAAATGACCATGACCCTTACCTGAACCTAATGAATGCCTAGTACTCAGCTCCATAGAATCATAATCCTCAACTTTATGAAGGTAAATGTCTTGACCCCATGTGAGGAGTTGATCCCCACGTCGTGGTGACCATTGAAGATCCATTATTATTATATTCCGAGGATCCTCTGAAGGTCAAAGGTCACGGTTACAGGTCATGGAAGCGTTACCAGCCAGCACATTTCTTAGAACAATAAAACAATTCCTATCATTTCCCGGAGTCCAACTTTAAAAATTGGATCCAATCACATTGTGGATGGAACCGGAGGAGGCCTCGTGAGCTAATAATGTTTTTTTGAGGGAGATTCGAGGTAGGACTTCTACTAGGTCGGCAAAATTTTTGTTCGACAGATTTATTATAGCTCGTCAAGAGGGTTGTTGTAAGATGGCCTCGGGTCATGGACAAGGTCAAGGACCATCCCACTGGACCTCCACAACCGGTACAAATCGACTCCAACAACAACCAAGAGAAACTCGTGCAGGGATAGTTGGGATTGAGAGAAAAATTCAAAAGGATGCAGCCAGGACCCAAGGTCATATCTCTGAGGCCTTCAATGACCTAAAGTCTCTCATGGATAATGCTAAACCAATGGTTGACCTTGTGAAGAAAATTTCAAAGGCTATACAGGTAAGACAATAATAATAATAATTATTGACTAACCTTGATGACCTCTTGACCTTTCATCTGGCCCTATAGATGTAACATAATAACAATGGTTTTTTTTTAGGACAAGCAAGGGACAATCACTGATGATGAAACCGTTCAATTTCGACAACAACTTCTTAGCATTGGAATTAAGGATCCTGTGACAAAAGCTAAATTTGGGTCAGGAAATAAATATTATGAGGGTTTAGCAAGGGAAATCTCAAGGATCCTTGCGGATGGGATTAAGGTTGGGCTTTAATAATGAAGCATTAAAATTAAAGCCAGTTCATAATACAATTGTCAAAGTCAGTTAATCACTTGTATTTCGTTCTGGTTTTCCAGGATTATGGAGGACTCATGAATATTGTAGAGGCATTTTGTCGAGTAAATCGAGCGAGAGGAATGGAACTTGCATCACCAGAGGATCTCCTTCATGGCTGTGAGATGTTGGAAAGGCTAGGACTCCCAATTCGACTCAAAAAGATTGGAGATAAAGTCTTCGTTTTAGAACATGTTTCATTTAATCAAGATCATTGTGTTAAGCAAGTTGTAGATAAGGTAAGGAACCAGTCTACATCATCACCATTGCAATTTTTTTGAAGTTAAAAAAATGACAGCGTGATAACATAAAACCATCAGTGATCGGTCTAAAATGAATAGGTCAATTGATTAATTTTTCCACTTTCTAGGTGAATGCACATGGTTCATTAACACAAGCGGAATACGCTGCAGTGTCTGGAGCCCCGTATGTTCTAGCAAAACATAGTCTAGTCCTAACAGAGGAACGAGGTCTTATTTGTCGAGATGAGTCAATTGAAGGGCTTAAATTCTATCCAATCGAACCATTGAAAGAGCCGTATGATCTACAATTATGAGTTTGTCCCGTAACTTCTGTTAGATTAGAGTAATTTGATATATAAAATTTAACTTTTCCATTCGTCATAGCATGAAATATTCCATTAAGACCTGAGCTCTATAATTAAATATTTTTACGAATAAGGATGATGGAATCTCGTTTTTCTTTAATATTCCTTTTGAAAATTCTTTTTCAGCGACTTTAAATGTAAATACGTATTTAAATAATTAGTGAAATGTCCTGTACTATAAAGACTGAAAATCATCAACTGTGTTTTTTGTCGATAAAAGCACAAATAAAATATTTTGTCTAGAGTTTACAATTTTAAGATCAGTCAGGATATAAGTTATTCGATAAAGAATGTATCTACTTCTTCATCAATTTCGTGGCTCCTTTCATACTACCTTTTTGGATATCCCAAATTGTTTCTATAGTCTCGTTTGGCCTATTATTGTCAAATGATAAATAACACTCACTATGATTTAAAAACTATAATCGCTAAAAATATTAGATTTTTGACCGGTCTTACCCATCTCATTTAGTCTTAGACCCTGACGAACCCTGATAAGCTTCCTGTAAATCAAACCGAACATCACCCTACTCATTCAATTATCAAGAACCCAAATTGTCAAAATGCGTAATCACTACTAACACAAATTTTAGCCCAACAAGAGATGAATAACATGGAAGTCTGGAACCCAAAGTCACGGAAAATCAAAGAACCCGACATTATTTTTGGAAATTTTAAAGTAATTTTCATAATACTTAACTAAATATTAAAGGCATACAAGTATATATGGAATGAAACATAAGACACAACTAGAACCAACCAAATAATCAGAAAATACCAACGTTCACGAACTAAACAATATGTGTCTTTATGCTTAACAGATTTTTTCCCAAATCATCAAACACCTGGATGTAGGAAGTATTCTCAAAGCTCGACTCGTGTCTCGATCCTGGAACAAAATTATTTGCAATGAACCCTTCCTTGGCCTAAACTCAACAATAACTTTGGGAGATGATGAGGACGTTGGAGCTTCAATGAAATTTCTAGCAGTCTCACCCCTAACAAACAAAAACTGGTCAAATTTTATTTTAAAAACTAATTCGACCAAGAAATTGTACTCCTCCTCAAGTTTGGATCCATTCCTACAAATGGACTTTTGGGAAAAGTATGCCTTTGCTGTGAGATCCTTAAAATTCCTTGATGATCCTCCCCTATGCCCCTACACCTTGTTGGACATTTCCTTAGCCTGTCCATTTCTCCAAGAACTAACTTTTAGTTGTCAGAATATGAAGACAACCTCATCAAAATTCGTAAGCGAAGACAAATCTTAAAAAGCACTTTAGTAATCATCGTAATCATCAAATTAATTTTGACCTCTCTCATTTACTTTCAAGAAAATTGTCAGGTACGTTCATGGAGGTCAAGGTCGACAAGAATCTCCCTTGGATCAATTGGGTACTGGGGTCAAACTGCAAGAATTCAAAATCCTTCGGAAACTCAAGTCCCTCACCATCACCGATTCCAATTCCCTTGGTCCTGGTCTCCTGGAAAGTTTCCTATCATGGACAAGGTCCTTAAATCGACTAGAACTAATTGACCTCTCACCAGAAGAACAAATGGATGAACCTTGTTGGGACGTCCTACCTGTCCTTGTCCACATCCATGAGTTTGCTCCTCATCTAACCCATCTAACTCTAACAGGAAGACACATCCTTCCAGATCATATTATGATCCTTTCTCAAGAACCTCGACTCCGACTCCAATGGATTGGTCTTCCACATGCAACTGTTTCAGATGAGGCCTTGACCCAATTATTTCGATCACAACCTCAGTTGGAAGGAATTGATTTATCATTTACGGGATGTTCAAAGAAATCCTTTCAGGGTTCGGGTTTCCAAAAGCTAACCTCATTAAACCTAGCAGGGACTGCTGAACCACTACTTGGACTTGACTTTTTTGATAAATTTAATCACCTAAAGGATCTAATCATCTCTTCATCATCATCCCCTGGCTCAAGGTACTTGACCTGGGAAACCCTTGCCCTCTCTCTCCTGAGGATCAAGAGGGGAAATCTGGTTTCATTGGATCTGAGTTGTAATGGTAACCTTGGACCCTTGAACCTTGAAGGATCTGGACTATTTGGGAAACTATTCCAGAATTTGTCGACTATTACAAAACTAAACCTAAGCTCCAATCCATTCATTGAGGATGAACATATTCAAGAGATTTGGCGTGGTCTGGAAAATCTTCGAGAACTAAGTCTTGGATACATGAACAACCTAACTGATACTGGACTCATTGGGATTCATCCATCTCAACTCAAAGGAAAGAAGGAGGTCCTTGACCTCATTAATCCAGCTGCCCTCCGTATTAAGAACAATTATAGTTCGTACATTGGAAATTGTAAAAGTAAGCTTTTAGACGAAGAAGATTTTTTGAAGTTTCTTTTTTCATTTGAAATTGATTTGCATTGGGATACTATAATGGCATTCAATTTAACCCCTTGCAGACCTTGAAGTCATTTCCCTGTCTGGAAATACCAGGATTACAAACTGGACAATTGAATTTGGCCTCAAAGACTTGGAAAAATTACGAAATTTGGAAATTGATGGATGTATCAATGTAAGTCTCAGCTATAACAAATGAGTCTCTCTTTAATTTTATTGTATTCCATAAAAAGTAAAAAATAACTCAACATGAACATGAACGGTATGGACATGGACTTACTTTTATGTTTTAATTGACCGTAGATGACTGATCGAATCATGTTTGTTCTTGGAAAACATTGTCCATCTCTGGAGACTCTCAATGTGACAAATACTCAAGTGACAGAATCCTGGGTTAACTGGGCACGTGGAGCATGTTTAAATCTTAAAAGAGTCATTGGTCATACGGTCAGCTCAAATCGACCACCATCCCCAATCATACTTGAAGAATGTGTTCATCGATCTGTTAATCAAAAAGGATTTCTTCCAATTGGCATTGATCCTTCATGTTCAGATTCAGGTCAAACGTACGTATAAATCCATATCCAAACCACTGGAAAGGTCACTCATATTCCAAATCAAAGGAAGATTTCTGAAGGCTCAATTTTTTCAGTGCTGACTTTAGACTTTAGTAGACTTGGGTAATGGATCCTACGAATATGTCTTTGAAGGGAAGATGTACCCACAAGTTGTTCATTACAAATTTGACAATAAACGAACGTCCTGGATCCAGAATGAATATTTCTAACATGAGCCTTCAATCCATTCCGAGTTTTGTATTCTTTATCACATTTAGTACAAGGGAATGTTCCAGCATTTGTATGAATGTATCTCAGGTGTCGTTTCAAATGGAGAGCTGTAACAAACTTGTGTCCACAAAGGTTACAGGAAAATTTCCTAGGAGTCCTATGAATTAGTTGGTAGTGTGACTCCATTCTTTTCTCAGTGTCAAAACGCGTCCCACACTCACGGCAAGGGAAACTCTTCCCTGAGAAATGTGATTTCATATGACCTTTGAGGGCCTCCGAGTCCTTGGATTTGACCCCACAAACGCCACAGCACAAGGAAACAACTCCCTCAGGAATAGAATTGTCCTGTTGTTGGTTGAGGGTAATGTCTTGGCTCCAGGGAATTCCATGAGTTCTCTCCAAATGGATTTTTAGAGCAAAAACTCGATTAAAGGTTTCATCACAGAGGTGACAGGAATAAGGAAGGGCATTGATCGTCCGATTAGTTCTTAGACATAATTTTAGCAGTGCTTGGTCACTGTCCTCGTCATTGATTTTTTCTGGGTCATCTGGAGTAATAAAGAGGTCCTCCTCTGTTTTTGAAACCCCTTCATGTTTAGAAGTGTCTTCAGCAACTGGACTTTCTGTTTTTGTAGGCTCACCAAGGGTCTTGAACTGATTCTCTGGGATTTTGATTGTTTCCAATTCTTCTGTTGTGAAGGTTCTAACACGAAAACCTGAACCTAAGTATCTTGGGCTTTTATTTCTTGGAGGAGCTCCATTGGTAGGATGAACGTCCAGTATGTGATCCTTAAGGCCTACGGGTCTCGTATACTTTTTATCACAGTGAGGACATGAGAAAAAGGTTCGTGTCTGGTGAAGTTTTTCATGTCGTTGGAGTCCATATCGATCTGCTAGTCGACGACCACAATCAGGGTACCGGCAAATGTATGGAGAATTCTTCAAATGAATGGTGAGGTGTCGTTTGAGATGATAGCCTTTGGTAAACTTAAAGTTACAAATTTGGCATTCATACGGTCTTGGATTTTTCCCTTGACCTTTCCTAGTTGTATTTCTCAAATGAATTTTCTTATGTTTGTTTAAGGTGGACTCCCAGGGAGTGACAAAAGTACAGTTTGGTTCATCACATATGTATGGTTTTCGAACTTTCTTTGCCCTACTTGGTTTATCAGGTTTTGAGGTCTCCGTGGATTCTAAAGTTTTTGGCTGAACATGAACGAGTCGAAAATGAGCATTGAGATGTCTGATACAGGAGGCTTTGAATTTGTAGGGAGGACAGTGTGGACACTCATAATACTTGTTGTCGATTAAATGTGCGGTCTTCATGTGATCCCCTAGACCAACCCCAGATATGAAGGCATGTGAAACACAAAGTTTGCAATAAAAGAATCCACTGTCCTTTTGGTGAGATTCAAGGTGTCGTTTTAGGTGTTTGTATGTGAATGATTGTTTACAGATGTGGCATTCATGAAATCCTGGAATGCCTTGATCCTGGGTTTGGGCTGGGTTGCTTGTTTCATAAGGTTCAGATTTGAGAGTGAGCGAATTCGAGTTGTTCGAATTCTTGAAATGACGGACATTGCGTAAATGTTCTGTGACACTCTTGACAGAGGGATATTTCATTTCTGGACAGAACGGACACTCATAATATTCATTGTTGATCAAATGACAGCTTGACATATGTGATGATAACCCATGCGAAGATCCAAATGCATAAGAAACACAGAGCCGGCAGTAATATAGGTTTGTACTCGTGTTATGAACTTTAAGATGTCGTTTAACGTGATAATTACTCCGAAATTTACGTTTACAGATGGGACAAAGACTCTTATCGCCTGTAAAATCATCAGGCATCAATTCTGAAACAAAGTCATCAGCATCATCATCATTTGTTTGTCTACGACGCTTCAGCTGATTAGGATTAGACGAACTAAGGTCTTCGTCGTCATCCTCCTCAATGTCAGTATACTTTTTCTTTGGTCTGATCCTCAGTTTCCTCCTCCGACTATTCTCAATATAAGATGAAATCTCAGAGTCTGTCAGCTGTTGGATTTTCAATTGAACAGGTGATGGTCCAACGATGCATAACCGATGTTCTGAATGATTTTTATCTTTTGAGTTTAAGAGGTTTGGTACTACTGGTTCACCAAAATGAGATACCAGCTTAGTCTCTGGAAGAAAAGTCCTACATGATGTACATCGATACCAAGTCTCAAAGCTTGATCCCGACTCTCTGATTAAAAAAAAACAATAAAAAATTAAAAC
>JAQIYE010000602.1:0-11593 GCA_034699765.1 Xenyllodes armatus
TCCCTCCTTCCTCAATGACAAAGACCAACTTGACCTCGTCCCTCCTTCCTCAATGATGAATTCCAAATTGAGCTCGTCCCTCCTCTAATCCAACAAAAGACTCGACCACAAACTCCAACAAATTTTGGCTTACTTAAATTTCCCTGACAACTTTAATTTTAAAAAAACCAAAAATACTAAATAAAAATTTCACTTCCCCCCAAAACCCCATAACAACCACTAAGCCAAGAAAATAACAAAAACTTTTTTTCCGGTCCATATTACTCACAGAAACCCTGGCTCAATAAATAGTCTGAGATGGCCCAGAATGAATGAGTGAGTGGAGTCTGAGTGGGAGACCATGCATGCATGGCCATGCCATCACTCGAGGAGGAGGATAAGAAGGGGCCTTTGACTCCTTACTTACAAATACAAACAACACACATCACATCGATTTTTGCAAGGAAAAAGACAAAAGAACAAGAACAAGGGATATTTCCCAAATCCCATTTAATATGTCATATGCTGCGAAAGTCTGTAAGAAATTGTATGAAATGATGTCATTTCTTATTATATGTTGAGGGAATCCACAGAAATGAGACCATGAGCAAAGTCATCCCATGACCTCACAAAATTATTAATTATTATGGGTATCACACATTTTAATCAAAGGTTAACATTTCATAACTTTCCATTTTGACCCAATTGGGGTCAAGTGAGACCTATGTCAATTTCTTGCTTTTGTTATAAGGTAGGGATGATAGGAAGTGATCCCCTTGACCTTGAAGACATAGTGACCCCGTTAATGTAAGATGACAGATTTAAAAGGTCAAAGGTCATGGTATGAGGAGGGTCAGTCAGGGTGATGCTATGATGGGAGCATCCATTTCGATGCATGGGAGAAAGTGTGGGAGATTCAAAAACAAGGCCGTCTGCGACTAGGATGAAAAAATTCTAAAAGTCCGGAATTACAAAACGAAGAATTGAGAACAGTTTGGTTACTGATTAAATACAACTGCATTATTTGCAACTTCGAGGAGTTTGACCTTTGACCCTTCCGGTGACGTCTCCTGGAACACCTCTGGATAATCCCCAAGTCAAGGTTTGAGGAGTGGATTGGCAGATTGGAGGCGTTTCAGTAACTCAATTAAAATACCTTATTAATTATATATTATCGTGCATTGTTTTAATCAAAGCTTAAATGTTGAGTTTTCATTTAATTTGGGCTGATTTTGAAAAAGTTTTTTTTTTTTTACGCTTTTAGAATTCCAAGGACCAACTGAAAGTGACTGAGTCAGTGGCCAGATAAATCCCAGCTCCATCATGATGGCTGTAACTCTAACTCAAAAGGACCTGGAACAACTAAAGCCCTACGTTGACAAAACAGTTCAACGAGTGGTGGGTTCCTCAGAGCCCTCAATTGTAACTGCAGCAATCAATTGTTTAGCATCTGGAGCTGATCGAGCTCAAATTACAAGTATACTAAGGACCCTTCATCCTGCTCTTACTGAGAAAGCTCACAAACTGGCTGACTTGATATTTGAACTTGTGTCTGAGTATAGTCATACTTTGGAACAACATCAACAAAAATTAGCAGGGAAGAAACGACAACGGGACCTCGAGGAAGCATCCCGACCTCCAGTCAAGGCTAGTAAATTAGAGACTCTTGGCCCAGGTCCAAATGAACCAAGTCCTGGACAAATGACAACAATGCAAATTAAGGAAATGATGGCGAATGCACAAAGGATGATTGAGGAAAGAAAGAAGGCTCTAGCATCCCTTGGGACCCTTCCTCCTCCAGGAATAGTTGTTCCAACAGTGGTCACTCCTGTCCCCGTGGCTTCAGCTCCAGCAGTCCTTCCATCTACCATCCATGGAACTTCAATAGTTATACCACCGGTCAAGGTTGCCTCGAATTCCACGGTGGATGGAGGGGCTCCTGGACTTGATCCTGACAAGAGGAGAAAATTAGCTGAGCTTCAAGCTCAGATTCAAAGTAAAATCGCTGCTGGGGTCTTGGGAAAGAAGGAAGACGAAGACACACCAGACTCAGCTGGAACTGGAACCCCTCTTCCTTCCAAACCAGTCCCACTCCTCCTGGACAATGAAGGGAGAGCAATTGATGTTGCTGGAAAACAACTCCTGTTCCCTCAACATCAACCAACCCTTAAGGCTAACATACGGGCACAACGACGAACCGAGTTCAAAACAGAGAAAGCTCCTGAGCCGTCTTCCTCCTTCAACAAATATTTTGATGATCGTCTAGCTCCAACAACCTCTCTTAAATCTGTCCGTGTAGGAAGAGGGAAGAAAGCTCTAAAGTTCAATGAGCCTGGGAAGTATGTCGCAATAGCTCATCGACAAAGAATGCAAGCTCAACTCAGTAGACTCCAAGATGAAATAGCAGACAAGGCTCGAAAAACTGGGATTTCTACAGCAGCTCGCCTTGCAAAATTATCTGGAGCAGTGTCCTCTGCATCTGGCTCCGACAAATCCTCCGAGTACATCCCACAAGTTGAATGGTGGGACTCCCTTCTTCTGGATGATAAGGATAAGGACAATAACAAGGACTTGATTACCTATGATTCTCCAGTCAAGGAAGGGACGATAACAAATCTTATTGAGCACCCAACACAACTCCGATGTCCAACAGATCCCTCAACCCCCGTTTATGTCCCAGTTTTCCTAACAAAGAAGGAAATGAAAAAGATCCGTCGTCAAAATCGTAGAGAAACATGGAAGGAGAAACAAGAAAAGATTCGACTTGGACTTGAGCCATCACCGGCACCAAAAGTACGGATTTCAAATCTTATGAGAGTCCTTGGAGTTGAAGCTGTCCAGGATCCAACAAAAGTTGAACAACATGTCAGACAACAAATGGCAAAAAGACTCAAGACTCATCAGGATTCTAATGCAGGAAGGAAATTAACTCCAGAGCAAAAGAAAGAAAAGAAAGCACGGAAAATTAAGGAGGACGTGAGTCTAGGCGTTCATGTAGCCGTTTATAGGATTGATGACCTCTCAAACCAATCCAAGAAATTTAAAGTTGAGACAAATGCCAAACAACTTATGATGACTGGTTGTATTCTTCTATTCCGGGAATGCAATGTTATAATTGTTGAGGGTGGACCCAAGCAACAGAAGAAGTACAAAAAATTAATGATGAGTCGTATTAAATGGGAGGAGGATTTTGTGAGGGATAAGGAAGGGATCCACAATAAAGCTGTGGTTGTTTGGGAAGGAACGACTAAGGATCGAGTCTTTTCGGATATGAAATTTAAGATTGTTCAAACAGAGGAACAAGCAAGGGAGTACCTTAAGAAGCATGGGGTTCAACACTACTGGGACTTGGCTCTAAGTGGATCTGTTCTGGAGAGTATCAGTGACAACTTTTAAGACGAAAGATTAAAGGTAAAAGGAGAATTCGAGAATTGGTTTTTGGAATGACCATGACCTATTATTACTTGTCCTCAATTTATGGGAAATGATGAATAATGTAAAATTGAATGTCGTTTGATTTCAGATGTTCATTTCCGCGTGAGATGGTGGGAAAATAAATGTGGGACTTTATCCTGCCTTTCATGAATAGCCTGTAGGAATAGGATTGGTCTCTTATTGTTTTCAAAGAAATTTTGAAAGGACAATGTTGTATGTGGTTGAGGCCCTTGCCCTAAACTTCCAAGTTGCAAATTATTTTATTAGTTAAAATGATTATTTAGTAAGGATATTTTAAATTAATTCTAATTTACATTACTCTAGGATCAGTACATAATTGTTCATTCAAAATGTATAAATAAATTACATAGAAGGAAATGGGAATGATCTGATCCTGATCGGTAGGAAACATTAAATATCTCCTTTGTTGCTTATTCCGTTAAATGTTATATCCGGTAGTTGCAAAATCGTTGCATGCATATAGGATAATTTGACTCTTTGCTTCAAGGACTATGGGTAAGCGTGAGTGCAAATGCAAAAAAAATTTTACAGATAGGAACCACTTCCTTCCCACACCCGTTTGCCCCACCAGCAAAACTTGATTCCGGTCACGTTAATTTTTTAGCAAAAAAACTGAAAAGATTCCACACAAGATTTTTGATGTAATGGTATATGATTTTGGGGGGTTTCCTTAACTGAACAGGCTCTTGTTAAAGGGACTTATAAAGAAATAAGAAATGTTACAAGTTAAGAAAACAATAGAATAGAATGTGAGTGAATGTACAAGCAATTGAGATGAGATCTGTTTCCACAAGACATTCAGTCAGCAAAGTCAATTCTTACTAGAATTTAAAGATACCTTATTTTATATTAAAATGCAAGGAAGATAAAGGGAACATCCTTCATCTTGTTCGTTCAGTTTGTTGTTGGACTCATTTGATTTGTTTTTCGAAAGTTAGTAAAAGTTTTGTAAACAGCTTAGCTGCTCTTCTTTTATTTCATCCCCGTCTAAAAAACAAAACAGTACCACCACCATCTTTTCAAGATCGGTGCAATACATTTGTCAATTTTGCAATAATATTTTCGACAATTCTCATCTTGGGATTCATTCTTCTAACAATAATTAGGAAAAGGGAATGGAGGAACTTAGCCAAGATCAAAGGAGGATCCTGGCTGAGGTGGGTTACTTTTGCAATTTTTGGCATTTATTTGGGTTGGCTATATTAAAACTTTAAACGGGGTCCACTCTATAGAATTTTCCAGGAAGGTTTTTGGATTACTATACATTTAAATTTGAACGAAATCGCATACTTTTAGGATTCATACACAATTATAAAGAACAATAGTTTTTACCAAAGAGGAGTCGACGTTACCAAATTGCGAAATAGAAGATGTAATGTGGTAGTGCGATTGACCAATTCTTTCTATTGTATTTCAACAAAGGGTGAGAGATTATTATTGAATTCATGTAGAAGAAAAGAACAAAGAACTTTTGGTTTGATGGTTTATACGTACCGTATACAAGAAAGAACATAAAGTTAATTTTGCACACCTCCTTATTGTCTGCAAACTACAAACTGGTTATAATGGTGCCCAAATGGCTTGTCTTGATTGATTGAAAGGGAATGATTATTAGGGATGAATATTCTGTCTGGAAACCGGAAGTGGATCCATCATAACCTTCTTGTACTCAATTAATGAGATTTTTGACAAAATAAAAACAGAGATTTGGTCAAACTTTAAACAATATTGAACAACCAATGTCTAACTAACAAGGAGGTTCGTGTAAAGTCCTGAGCCCAGACTGAATTGGGGCACGCTGAGACATGAGCTCCTTGACGCAAGATTAGATTTGAATTCCCATTTTGTGAATCTGTAACCCAATTAATTCGTGTATCATTTTTTAATGCTTTCCAGTTCCGGACTCGGATCTCAGATCTCAAAAGAGATGAATTCGAGAGTCACAATCTTTACTTGCTCACTTGGCTCAGAGGTTACCCCGCACTAAAATTCCCACATTGTTACAGTGAATGACATGTTCTTCTGCTCATTTTGTAGCTGTCAACCAAAATATGAGTACAATTATTACGATTAAGTAATTGTCCATCTAAAGATAAGTCGGATAATTTTTTGTTTCAGCTAGAGAATTTGACCTTGAGAAAGCAGAACAAATGATTCGTCGGGTAATTTCAGTTCCCAATATTTTGAACCCCTTCTCCATATTCTCTAGATTCTAGATAGGCATTCAGTTTTGATGACCTCTTAACCTTTTTCTGTGCTATAGTCTTACGAGTGGAGGGCAGAGTATGATTTTGATAATATTTTGACATCATGGGAAGTCCCTCCCAATTACTTTCGGTGTTTCCCTTATGAGGTCACTGGGTATGATGAGGAACGACGTCCTCGTGAGTTAATCACTCAAAACTACTCAAAAGTCAATTTCTTTCAGAAGAATATCAATATTTTTTTAAATTTCATAACATTGAACAGTCATCATAGTTCCAGTATGTGTTTGGGACGGTCTTGTAAGGAAGGAATTGGCAGCAGGTCGAAAGGAACAAGTTCATCGATTCATTGTCAACTTTTGTGCTCGAAGGGTTCAAGAGGCCAAGGCACGCTCTGACCTCTCACAAAATATTCTGGCCTACAAGTACTCTGTGATCTTTGACCTCGCAGGGTTCTCCCTCAAACATTTGACCTCTCCAGGGAGTAAGTGTAGTTGAGCAACATAACCTATATCCATGATGATCCCAATGATTGCATTTATACATTTAAATTTTTTGTTTGGATTTGGTCCTTAATCTCCTTGGGGCAAAAAGTTTCTGAAGTAATGCTGGAAAATTTTAGAAGATTTGAAAGGAATTTTCCAGAGTCCCTCACAGAGGCCTACGTCGTCAATGGTATGGAATGGATCCTTAAAGCAGCGCTATATGCTATGCACAACCTTTGACATTTGACCCCATTATTTAATTCCAGCTCCAAAACTATTTGCCCTCCTCTTTCCACTCGTCAAACAAATGTTAGCCCCAAAAACCATAGCCAAAGTGCGACTCTTTGACTGCAATGCAGAAAAATGGAGGGCTGTCCTTCGGGCTAAATTCCCAGAGTCAATCCTTCCAGTCTACTATGGAGGGACTGCACCGGACACTTTACAGGAAGTAAGGAATGGATGCGATGCGCCATATTACAGCACCTTGACCTTTGGCCTTACCTGAACCGACAAAGAGTCCAAATAATATCCATTTTGTGGTTTTTGTAGAAAGCCAAAGCAGCAAAAATTGATGATAACGGATTTAGTTCAGCTGGGATTAGTGTGGATGCTTTAACAACAATTCGTGTGGATCCAGGGAGTAAGGTCAGTTTGGAATATGAGATCAAGGAGTCAGGGACCCGGATCAGGTATGATATTTTTTTTGAAAAGATACACATCTGTCAAAACAATTTTCTGAAATTGTTTAAATCAATAATTTTACAGTTGGATCTTCAAGACCGAAGGCTATGACATTGGATTCTTTGTCAAGAGTAATGATAAATTTGTTGTTGAGAAGAAAAGGGTCAAGGCTCAAGTTGTGGAAGAGGGCTCGGTCTCATGTCCTCATCCAGGAAAATGTAGGTCAATTAAAAGTATGAATAAAATTTATATAAGGAATTTTTCGAAATTATTAATCCTCCTTGTATATTCCAGATACCCTAACATTTGACAACACATACAGCCTATTCCGTGGGAAGACTCTGTATTATGTAATCAATATTGAAAATGACCTCAATCAAAATGAAATTAGTAGAGTTGAGGAGGATGGCCGGACTGGGGAATGACCTGTTGAATGACCTTGGAAAGATAATGATTTGGTTTCGCCGTGAGCCATGAAATGACATAAATAATGTCCCATATTTCAAATTTTATTTTTTGTGATTTTATTTCTTTTAAAAATAAAACTACATAGAATTTTGGCTTTGAGTTTTAAGGCTTGGCTTGACCTGATGGGATAAACCCTCACTCTACTCACGTCAGCATTTATTACCGTTACCCTCCTCATGATCATGACTAAAAACGTTCCCTGAGATCCTGAATAGCTCAACCCCCGGATTCCCTTCCAGATCCATCCTGAATGGAGGTCTCACAAATTTTCGTACTTCTGGATTCTCCAGAACACTCCAATTCCTGGCTTGACCTCCGACCTCATCCCAACCAGGAGGTGGGGTGAAATCGTACACTGAATTGGAAACTAACTTTTTAGGAGAGATGGAGGCAAGGGCAAGATGAGCTAGAGAAATATTATTACAAAATAGAGATCATGTCAGGTTTGGTTAGGTCATTGAATCAATTTGGCCAATAATGGACCATTAAGCCATAAGGATACTGATCATCTGTACCCCTACCATCAATAAGGTCATAGGCGATTGGATACCGTGAGACTTGGATCTCTGTACAGTTCTCAATTATGGGTTCAGATTCAGCAGAGGAAAATAGAAGGATGGAATGACAGTCTCGAAGTCGAAGTTGACTGGACACAGAACAAAGGGTTGTATTTTTTGTGTCCCGAACAAAAATGCTAGACACGGAGAAACAAAAATTGTATAATTTGGAAAGTTGGCAAATTGGAAACTTTTAATTCGAAGGTGAACCTTCCACGAACTGGACCCGTCACAATGAGACACCCCTCACAGTCATCAATTGTAAGGGCTGCTGAATGATCCAAGAGATAAATGTGAGAATTGACACAATTTTCTATGAGGAGTTGTTCACCATTGATGGAGCCTGGGACACGAATGACCTCTTGATCAACCTCATGTTCAATTTTGAAATTTTGAGGTTTTGGCCGTGAATCCCTGGTTTATAAAAATGGGAGAAATAAAAATTTGATAGGAGAATACTTGAAGTTGAAATGTGATGAGAGTACCAAGAGAAAGTTGGAAGGGTCTCAAAGATTGGAGGAGTCCTTGACCCATCCTCTTCTTCCTCCTCAAGGGGTCTTTGAGTCAAGTGTCCTCGCCCACCACCCCTGAAACAATCACAGCAATTTAATTTACTCATGACAGTTCCCATTTTGAACGGCTTCGAAAAAAATTCTTGAAAGAGATTGAGGTCTCCGTGAAAATAGATATTTTAGGATTGTATTGTAATATACATATGTCCCACTACTGTCCCGAGGTCTTAAGTCTCTGGGGATCATGCACCTAATGCGATTTCGTGTCGGTATTTTTTTAACCGAATTTTCATTTAAGATCTTGCTAAAAAGGTTCTGTTTTGAGTCGGATCTCAAATATTGAGATTTATGTCCATTATCAGGATGTAACCAGGAGACCCAGAGGGACAAAACAGACCTAACAGGAGCCGATTATTATCTTGGCCTCATGGTTCAGCCATGAGTCTTTCTCGGCATTCTTCATTACTTGGATTCGATGATGATGAGATGCTATTAAGTTCAATTAAAATGTTGATTTGGGTCATTCTGGTGACTTTGAGACTTACACCCAAGGTCACTCATTTCACTATCACAATTTTCCATATATCGACGTGCTTAAAGGATTTAATTGAAAGTCCGTAAGTTTCATGCATTTATTATGAATTTAAAGTATGTATTGGGACTGGGACGCGAGTGTTCCATTCTGCAGCATTTCTCATGTTCCCCAGGACCAAGCCTCACGTTACAACCACATCCAGATTAAATATCTCTTTGAAATGAAATTACAATTACTATTGTTTATTAACGTAAGTACTGGGTATAAACCCTGTACTTCCGGTTCCAATAATGAATTTCATTTTCGTGATCTTCTTCTATAATGAAATGTTAACTGCTAACCGGGTTCATTCAGTATGAGTGTCAAGGACAATAATTATTTTAAAGCATTCGTCTCCCCTCATTAAAATATTTTATTTTTGACTCTAGTTCTGCGTTCAGGTTACAAAAATTGTAATTCCTGATATAATCTCAAATGTTTAGTAATAATTGAACACAATCACCTCCCCCGCTTTGGGAAGTGTGGAAAAAATAATGGGACCTTTAATATATTTTAATTATTGCTCAAGTGTCACGATCACGAATGGCAAAATGGATAATCATTTTTTGGAAAATAAAACTTATCGATTTGGACAACAATGAATTTTGAGCCTTTTGTTAGTCCAGTTATGTCCAGATGAGGACAGATTAATAAATGAAGTTAGACTACAAACATATTTCCTTAAAAAATAGTTTGTGTAAAATTTGTTTAATCCTCTAAGCTTATCCGAATATAGGTGGAAATGGAAATCATAACTGCAGAGGAGGCTAATAAATTGGTCCAGGTAAATAGATGGAATGACGGAAAACTGCAATCTATCTACTAATGACCATGCTGTAATCAAGCTGGAAATAAATTAGCTAGGTGGTGTGTTTTTAATTTTAATTCAGTAAACTAATAGTAAATGTTTGCATTTCGATCGGTATAAACCCATAGTTTCGTGAACGGGTCCGTGACCTCCCACTTTTAGATGATGTCCAACAACATGACATGTTTCTCCTTTCATGGCTCAGAGGTGTGTGGGGTCAAAAGGGCTTAGCTACAAATAAGTTAACAAACTGAAATGATTGGTTAATTCAATTTCATTTTTACAAAATAGCAAGGGATCTTAATCTTGGAAGGGCTGAGGAGATGATCCGAAAGGTACTGAGCTCATGTTGTTCCAAATAATGTTGGCTAAATTGTTGCGTCCTTAAAACTTAAAAATTGTTGCAACTAATTGGCCCTTCGATTTCTCTTCCTCGAGTCCTTTGAATGGAGAAGAGTGAATAAAATTGACAGGATTACTCAGGAATGGGATCCTCCGGAGGAGTTCAAGGCCAAGTTCCCCTTCCACATCTCAGGGTACACTGAGGATGATTGTCCAAGTAAAAATACAAAGAACTAAACAAATGCTAAGTTTATAATATAGGAAGGAACTGACTTGTTTCGATACAACTTTACACAAATGCTCTTACAGTAATCATTGTTCCATTCGGGAAATGGGACGTTCGAGCCGTAGTTGAGGAAGGTCAAGTTGAGGTATGGCTTCAGTACATTCGATTCCTATCCATGACCCTTCTAGATACTCTCAAGGGCAGGATGAGACAAAAGAAAAAGTACATTTGGCAATTTTTTGGGATTTTTGATATGAGTGGATTTACTATGAGACAACTTACCTCAATCTCAAGTATTGACAAACTAATATTGGAATTCATATTAGAATTTGCAAATAACTGCTACGATTTACTTCTCAGAGAACCAATTTTTTGGTTAAACTTTTGATCTTTTGTTTTATTGGGAAAAGCTGTTGAGGCTCTTCTCCAGTCCGTTCGAGAATACGAGGCCCACTATCCAGAGACTTTGAGACAAGCTTTCATTATCAATGGTACCACCATGTAAAATTAGTTTGTGATTGACCTTGATGATTTCAATTGACTCTTTTGCCCTCCATCCTTTATAGCCCCAAGAATATTTACAATTCTATTCAACCTGATCAAACCAATCCTCTCAGCTCGAACCCTGTCCAAAATCCAAATTCATGACTCAAGGGTTTCAAAATGGAAGGAGGTCCTTCTGACCCAACTTCCTCGAGATCAGTTCCCGAGAGAGTATGGTGGAACAGCAGAGCCTGGGGAACATGTAAGTAGTTCTAGTCCGAGTCACTGGAGTTTTCTATTTAACAAAAATGAAATATTTTGATTTGATCGTCAGGGACTAAGTGGCTCATTTTTTCGAGCTAAAAAACGAAAGTCTTCAGTTATGCCAAGGTTAAGCATGGCAGTAATTGAGCCAGGGGGTGAACTAAAATTGGAATATGATGTACCAATTGAGAAAACTCGATTAAAGTGAGAGAGAGTTTAACCTTGACAAATGGCTGATAAGATCAAATTTAGTCATGCCCTAATTATCTCCTTTACAGCTGGAAATTTAAAACAGATGGCCATGACATTGGGTTCTCTGTAGATTTTGATAATGCTTTGGAGATTGTGAGGTATTCTCGAGTTCAGGCTTTGACTTTAACAAAAAACTTCAAACAAAAATACATTGAGACCTTCCTTCAAGTTGGAGTTGCAAGGGCAATAAAAAGTTGACATGTTTCATCAAACATGTTGACAAAATGTTTCATTTTTTTGAGTCGTTTTTCTCTATAAACGACTCAAAAACGAGTCGTATATAGAGAAAAAATGAGTCGTTT
>JAQIYE010000603.1:0-11589 GCA_034699765.1 Xenyllodes armatus
ATAACTTTTTACAATTTTTGACCTGGACTGCTAATAACTATAGGATCTAGAATGGCTTGGTTCAGGTGATTTTGTAGCATTAATTTTTCAGTATTTTTTCATTGAAACAACTAACCTAAAAAATATATATATTTAGTATTAAACCTTCAAAATTCTAAAAAACCATGACTTGCATTACTTCACCCCAATAGGACTGATTTGATGCCTCAAAAAAAAGCTGTATCTATTACTTTAGTACTTAGCTTACAACAAAGGTTGAGTAAATGCAGATAACCTTGACCTTGACCTTGAGTGTAATTAAATATCCAAAAACTAAATAAAATGGGTCAATAATGTCAAATGGGGTCATCATCATCATCAGCATACAAAGTTCATTTCAAGGATGGCGTCGGTCCATGATGGAAATCTCAAGTCTCAATGCCAAGACCAACAACCATAGCCTTTAGTAAAAATGACCTCTGCGACGGCACCTAACCTGCCTCATGGAAATCAAATTAGATGGTACTTGGACTTGAGGAGGAGAGGGAGGAATTGAAATGAGCCAAAAAAAAAAGCCAAAGGTAAAAGTAAAGTTCAGTCTGCAGTGCTGAGTGCAGTGCGTGCGGTCTGCTGTAGTCTATGGGATAGGCCCGTCTGTAATAGTTATTAGTCCCACTGATAAGGTCTGCTGATGTCTTATCGCTGTTGGAGCTCTGGAGCTGCTGGAATCATCTCAAACTTCAACCTCAACTCTAATTATTATTTAATTTGAGTTAATTAAGACAGGTAATTCTAATTTTATTTTATTTATTTATTTTTCTGTTAAAAAACTGTTTTTTTTTCTCTCTACAAAATCGTTATGTTTATTGTTCCTTCCTTGATTGATGATTTGTCCATTTTTACTGATTTTTACTCAATTTTGAGTGAGCTGGGATTTTGATCTATGATAAATTATTGTTTTTTTTTTAGTTTCTTAAACGTTTTGATAAAATGTATGAATTTTTTGTACTTTTGTGAGATTTGAACTGAACACGCTTTCTTTTAGGTATTAATAATTGTTTCATTTTTAAGGGTGAAGGGTGGACCTTGGCCTTGACTGATCAGTTGTTGCTCTGTGTATCCCCTTCCACCTGGACTTAGACCTGTGACCTGACACCTGACCTGACCTGACCTCAGTCTTCTAGGCTCTAGGGCCTCTGAATATTTATACATCAAAAGCAGAGTTCAGCCAGCCAGAAGAATTCAAAATGGAGTCAGTCAATCCAGAGGTTCGAAAATGGATTTCTGATGAGGTCACAGTTAGTCCTCTCATGCAAATGCTTCACTCGATGAAGAACCACGTCCTTAAGAAGACTAAGGATGACAATGAAGGTGATGTTGGGAGTGGTGGTGGTGAGACCTCAATGAACATTAAACATGAGGTGGAGGAGGATCCACGTCCATCCTCATCCATCCATAATAATGAGGATAACCAAGAAGTACCCGTCATGAACCCATTCAATGAGCTTTGTAACAAATATGTAAAGGAATTTGGGATGGATGTCAAGGTTCTCCTCAACGTTGCATTTGGAAAAACAAAGGAAGAACTTGAGATTGATAAAATGTTCGACCTTGCCTTTGGTGGTGATGATGAGGATTTTGAACCTCAGGCAGAAGAACTCTCTGACTCTTCAGACTCTGATGAATCGGATTTGGATGAAGATTTTGGAGCTTATTATGCTCAACAAAAAGAAATGAATGCTATAATCACTTCTAATGCTAACCCTCAACCGCTCCAAATTGAAGATTCTTCAACATTGAACAAGCGACAGGATCAAAAGGATGAAAAGGACTTTGGTCTCTTTTTTGATTATTGCATTGTGAGTGCTAAGAAACGTTCAAGGAAACTCCTGGAAGGGAATAAAAAGCACATTGTCGACATTGTGCGTACTGTAGGACTGACAGAGGAACGTTACAAGACGGTGGCTAATAAAATGAGGTATGTTAGGTGATGTAGTTAGTTGGTTTTAAAGGATAAACGATACCAATTCCAAAATACGTTTTGTTTTACATAAGTTAAATTTTTTTTCAATGCAGCCCATTTCATGCAACTAGCCCAAGAGAAGTTATTGTTGATGACCAAGTCATAGATCCATCAGAGTTACCACTCCTGGCTGGACCTATTTCCACTAATGCAATCAAGGGAATGGGTTCATTGAGTTTGTACACAAGTCTGTCTGATGATCCTGGGAATTTCCAATGGCGGATGGTTAATGTTGTGGATCAACTGACTTCTCAGTTACAGATTTCGAAGATTGAAATGGTAAAGAAGGTTTTGAGATTCTTCATATAAAAGTGTGTTCAGAAAATTCATTTTTATTGTTCTTTGAATCTTTTGTCTACTTAATTTCATAAAGCGACGGGATATTATTCGAGGAGTTAAATCAGGGCCGAAGGACTTGATGAAAGACGACGCCATTATAACAGCAACATTGTTTCAAAGTGTGGATGTCTCTGAACAAGAACTTGCTGATAATAAGCCGTGAGTCATTTGAATTTTTTGAAAAGGCATCGCATCTTTGATTTTAATTTTAAGTTTAAACTTTAAACCTTGATTTTTTAGGAGCCAGGAACCTAAGATAGCTTTGGCAGTAGAGATTTTGGCAAGTCAAACACTGTTGGATCTTGCAAAAATGTTCAAGTGTCAGAGTGACCTAATTTGCACCAAAGATGTTGAACAGATTGAAATCATCCCAAATGCTTCAGACGCATACGACAAGTGGAAGGAACATATAACTGAGGTAAGAGATGTGGTACTGTAATGGCAATGTAGCATGAACAAAGGTAAAAAGACTTGACAGTACATTGCTATTGGTGTATATGAAATATCGTTAAACTAAGTGGATGTCACTCTTTCAGAATATTTACCCTCACAAGTTGATGTTTATCCATGACACTGCTTACATTAATAAGAATCGGGCGAACAACAGATATCTCAGAACTCTCAATGCTTGGATCTCCAAATTGGAAACCAAGGAATTTCCTAAATTCAAAGTAAAATACTTGCAAACAACCAAGATTGAGGATCTAAGACTTCGGTTTGGACATCCATACGTTTACATGCACCAAGGGAATTGTGAGCATATTCTGGTTTTCACTGAGGCTCGGTAGGTTATAGGCGCGAAGCCCTTGACCTTGACCATATTTCTTTAAGGAAATGCCCACTCACGACTCATTCATACTGTAATTTGAATTATTACTATTTTCACAGGTTACCCAGAGCAGTTGAACCTAAACAATTTCCTCGATATGAGAAAATTGGAAAGTTTTCGACAAAATATTGTTCTGTTGACAATAACTCACTGGCCAGGTAAGTATTCTAGCAAGACAAAAAGTATATATACCCTTTGTGTAAAACTAATGTATATACACAAAATTATGTAACGAAGGAAGACTAAAAATTGAAATATTTACAACCTTAGATGGGCTGTGGTTGGATCAGATCGAGTCCCTGGAGATCCAATGTTGTTGTGCACAGAATGTGTGAGAGGATTTTTGTTTGATGGGGAGGGGAAGAAACGTAAAAACAAGAGTGGAAAGGATTGCAAAATCTTCCCATTTTTCCAGCTACTTCACCATTTGTAAAAGAAGTTTACAAGATTTCCATTTGATTTTGAATTATGGCTTGTTTTACCTACCGATGGATCCGGTTAAGTTTTTGATGCATTTATAAATTCTTATTCTTATCGTTTTTTTTTGACAGCACATTATAATTGAGATTAGATTCTATCTTCTTTTTGAATTTTTTCTTTGAGTTTTTGAATTTTCTGTACTTATTTACCATGTTTCAAACTGATTAAATTGAGAATTACTTGGCCATTTGACATTTCTGTTCCCATCTTCATTTTGCGTTTGTCTCCACTTCACCTGAATTATATGTAGATGCATTCCATTTCTTTAAAAAATTGTGGTTTGGGAGAAGGAAAGGGACATGAAGGAATTCTTTGTATGTATTTGGCTCTACTTGGCAAGCAGGTTATTTCTATTCTTTGTCGTATTATGGGATGGAACCTATCTTTTAAGCTTTCTCTGAAACTACATATTACATAAAGCTGAGGTCTAACAATAAGTGAAAAATGAAAGATTCAATTGCATTGATATGAAACAAGTTAACAATTCGAGGAAACAATAATTTTATTGGTTATACATTTTTAGTGAGAGTAAACCCACTTAACAATCTGTTTATAAATAACTATTTCTATTCTATGCACGATTTGGATTTCAAAGTTAGTATGAGGTATGTTTGTTTAGTTATACTACCTAATGAACAATTTAGTTTTAAATAACTATGCACAATTTGGAAGGTAATATTTGATGTAGTATGTTTAGGTTTAGTTATAGGAAATAGCTCTGGAGTTTTGAAACTTTCTTTAAATGGTGGTGCAGAGTTCTGTGAGGTCCATGTCCATTAATTTAAAGCCAAGTTGAGCAAAAAGGCCTTTGAGATCATCCTTCTCACTCCCATGAGCCATCAAAGCACACCAGCACTTTTCAGGGTCGAAGAGATGAACCAAATGATTTCGGACCACCCGTTGAATGTCCTCAACTGTCACATTCAGACTTTGAATCAAAAGACCCCTTTAAATGAGAAAAAAGTCAATTAGGAAAAATAGAAGCGCTAATTCATTCTTTATATTGTATTATTCTGAATAAATTGAATTGAATTATTTTTCATAGTTATTTAAGTAAGTACTAATTTACCTTCGCTCATCCAGGGTCTGATCATTCAAATGAGCCAACATTGCTGAGGTAATAGCACCGGCTGGCCCCATTTCCATTGAGGCCGGATCATTCACAACCATGAGCTTGGTTGCAGTCAGCATTGGAGTAATCCATTCCCAATCCTCCTGGAATTTCCAAATATAGAAAACAAACTTCGTTTTCAAAATTGTTTGACTACGTAGTCCGTATTACTTTAGTCGTTTTAGAATCACTTACCCGGATGATATGTTTCATTGCATAGAATGTCCCAAGGACATCCGGAGACTCAACATTGAGTGTTAAAATATTTGAATACGAACTGGGCATCCTGAGAACTGGTTGAGCAACATCCTTGGATTTAAGAAAATGTTGTTTTATGAAATACTGTCGTATTATATGCATTTAAAATTATTTCGAAACTTTCTTGTCCTTTAATTACCTCCTCTTCCATACAATACCAAGCCCATTTTTGAGCCATGGAAAATAGTTGAGATGCAATACAAAGAGCAGGGAAGTCCTCATGATTTGGATTAATTGTAACAGCCAGGCTCAAACAAGATGGTCGGACGTGTTCAACGGCCACAGCAATCCCTGTTCCAGGAGTATCGATCCGCACAAGATCCCTTTCAACTGTTGGCCGACACTCCCTGGGATAAAAGAAAAGAACATGTATAAAAGGTCAAAGGTCATCTCTCATCTCACAACCCGATGGTCTTGTTTACTTACGAGAAGACGAGTGGACGTTGAAGACCAGCAAAACGTTCCCTCCATGGCTGAGACAAGTCTTTCCCACAAGTCTTGGCCAACTCAGCCACATTAGCTCCAACCTGAAGGATAATCTTGGATCCTCCAACTAGGGTTTTCCATGTATCATTGATGAGTTTAGCCCCAACTTGTGGTTCCTTGTCCAGGATCCCAATGAACTCATTGATGAGGTCAAGTCTTCTCCTCCCAACAAATAACCTTGCATTTGACTCCTTCTTGTACATCAAATTGACAAGGGAATGAAGGTTGATTTCGGTTGCATCAAAACAATTGTAATTTGGGATTTGGGCAGTTTGCATCCTGTAATTTGCTGCAAGACCTTTGGCCCCTTCTCCAGACACAAATCGGAGAAAAGATGAATCAAACTCAGTTTTGTTCAACAGGTGATCAAACATTCCAATAGCCCAAGAATAATTTTCGGGTCGAACAACAATTGTGATGAAGATACACTGCATCATTTCACCATTGAGTCCAAGTGATACTTGAGAGTCGGTTAGGAGAAGTGGAGGATTAAATTCACTTGGGTTCACAATTTCTGAGTCTGTGTCGAGGGCTGGGGGTCGGGGACAAAGTATGGCTCCAATGGCTGCGGTGAGAGCTCCAAGAACCTTCCGTGCTTCCTCTCCAATCCCTGTTGTGTCAATCATCAAGGTCATCTGGAAATCATAGATAAGGATAAAATAACATTAGAATCAAAGTCAATTTTTAGTAAGAAAATGGAAGTTAAAACAAGACTTACGTAAACGAAGGAACACTTGATATCCTCCAGGTAAGTATAAAATGGCATTTGGTTGACGGGGAAAGCTGGATGTTGTTCCTCTCCATCACTTTTGTATGTTTTAATCTCATAATACCTGGACTCCTGGATACGGACGTCATCCAAAAACAATCGAGTCATTCCTAGTCGACTATTCATGTCATCAGCTTCCTCAGGCTGAAAAAAAGAGAGTGGAAGGTCAATCTCATTTTCCCCCATTAAAAAATCCTAAAAGTAGCTTACATGGTGCCCAAGTGGAAAGACCTCAGCCTCCAAAACTTTCTTGATGAGTCCCTCAGAGACTGTGAACTCGCACTCTTCGGGAGTCTCAGTACCACCACAATTTGGGCAACCTCCTTCTCCCTCCGCAACCTTGACCTCACTCATCCCAGTCACAAGGTCTTCAACCTGATTTGCATTATTAGCTTCTTCCCCAACTGCATTGGACATCCTTCGTGGACGGGATGAAGCCCTTTTGGAACTGCCCACAAACGTTTGCTCACCACTAGAAACTTCCGATTCCATTTTTGAGTCTGAGAGTTCCACTCGTTCTGGTTTCTTGTAGGTCTGCGTAAATGAAAATTTCATTTATAAAAGGTCAAAAGGTTTGACGTTTGAGAAGTATAAAGTCCTAAATGAGCTTACTTTTGGCATAACTCTTGTTACAAAAGTGTTGGGTTCCGAAAAGTAGGTACTAATGAGATTGGTCCAATACTCCATGGGCTTTCGTCCAAGTTCGTCAAAGACATCTTGAGGGAAGAGCCTTTTGGTTGTAAATTCCGTTTCACCCTCAGCATATCTCTCACATTTGGAAAGGGTAGAGGCAAGGACAAGGGCTGGCTCTGACTCTAGTTCTCGAATGAAATGCCAACCAACACGAACGGCCATTTTTCGAACCTGATCCAATTGAAGAGATGATGCAATTGGATCCCCAAGACCTTTAAGTAGTTCCTTGGTCTCCTTCACAACTTTTTCAGCTTCCTCATCACTCCCAACTCCATGCATTGTCACAAGGGAACAACCATCTGCATACTCCAATTGACACCAAGAGATCCGATGAGTGGTTCCTTTGGTCACGTGGTTCCAAAGTGGTCCAACGGCAAGATGAGCTGTGAGGACTTTGAGAGCCATTGTCCTGAAATAATTTATAGAAGGGTACATTATGAAACTTTAGATTTACAATTGTAATTGATATTTAGTTTAATGGTCAAAGGTCTTACTTTTCAAAATCCTTGGATGCACAACCACGCCAACCAAAACAAATCGTTGTACTTGGGTCCCGAGTTGGATTCCTTGGTACAAATCGAACATCAGTCATGGAGCCACTCTTGGCAGTTGGGAGGGGTTGAGCCCAAGGTCGAACAAATGGAGGAATATGAGAATGCTGAGAGAAAAGAGATAAACAAAGTAAATCAAATCATGACCTTGATCTTACCCCACCTTATTATAGTGCGTAATCTTACAGTGCTAAGATATTCCTTCTCATAATCTTGCAGGATCTCAAAAATATTGTTGGGATCAGTTAATTTCCCTGTAATGATCACGGATAGATTCTCTGGGCGATAATAGCGATCATGACATGATCTCATCTGGAATTTGGAATTTGAGATCTTAAAAAAATTCACGAAATTGACTTGACAACACACAACTTTTTGTTAACTTACCCTGGTGCTTAGCCTTGTTTTTGAGTCCATTGTTAGAAGACGGTTCCAGAAGGCTCGTGTCCCTGGAAACATTGCTTGCAGGCTAACTTCCCATGCCATTGCCCCTTCCCCTGACTCACTGAGACAATAACATTCATGAGCACTCACCAATGGCTCCCGTTCATCCCCAACGTCTCCAGTCTCATCAACCGGTGTCTTGATCCCTTTAGAATAGAGATCAGATGAGATGAGGCCATTAGTTTCTCTAGACAAAAGGTCAAATTGTTTAAAGTCACCTTTTGTAGAACTCTCACCATCAATTTCATCCACGGCTCCACTTGAAGGTTCTCCTGTTGTCTCATCAAACCCATCAAGATCTTTCTTTGCGAATGGGGATCGGTAGCCATGAGCGTCAAATACAGCCTATATATTATTATGAGGTCAATGGTCAAGTGATGAATACATGATGGGGTTTAAAGATTTTCGAATCACGGTTAGCTCAATACCTCAATATTTTGTAGAAGATAGACCCCACATGCGAAAGTTCCACAAAATGCTGACTCTCCAAGAGCACAACAAACATAACAGGACTGATCTCGATCGGCCAATGGATTTTCAGCTCCATGAAATTGCCAAGCAGGGCGAAGAAGGTCGCCTCTCATTGGTCGAGGGAGGAGTCCACCAGATGAGTCCAAGTGCCAGATGAGACCCTCAATCCCAACCGCATCAGCTTCATCAGTCCCTGGATCATCATCATCAAAATAAAAATGGGTCAAGGTCGTTTCATTGTAAAGGTCAAAGGTCAATGATGGAAATTATTGTATTTTCTTACCAAAACAAAAGTATCCGTTGATGACTTGAGTGTCCAAATCCACAAAATAGGTTGTCAAGGATGTTTTCTCCGAACGATATTTCCTCACAGGGATAGTTCCATTGGCTAAAAATTCAGCTTCCAGTTTGAAGGAAAGCTCGAAATTTGGTCCAGGTCCACCGTGAAGGTGCTCAAATTGATCCATCCCAACCTGATCTTGACCCACCTCCATGTCCTTGAATCCTCAGGGAGAGTTGTGACTGTCCTAGTTTATGTCCCTCGTTGTTTCCTGACCTGACCTTCTTGACACTTGCAAATCGACTTTGACCTTTCAACAGATGATGCTAATAACCTTTTTTTACCAAAGAGCTAACACGTTAAACCCGTCTTTAAAACACGTCTGCCTCCGACAAAGCCTAGAACGAAAATGAGGAAGGTCAACAAACCGATACACAAGCCAAGGATTCGAGATTCGAGGAATATGAAAAACAGTTCTTAAAGGTTGTCATGGAACTTCATTTTTTCAGCTTTTTCTAAATTTTTTAAAAGTATGCAATTTAATTTACAAAAATATTATTAAAGGCAAAAGGGATAAAATTAGTTGACTTTCATTAGAACTTTTAAGGATGCACAAATTAGCTTGTGAAGTGAAAGGACAAAAAAACATAAATCGAACAAGCCAAAAGATATAACTTTAATATACTTTTCTCCGCAGAAGAAGAAATACAAAATGCACTGTCCACCTAATAAAATATTAAATCTGTAAACTGTAACTACATGATTTCATTTCAAGGGCCAAAAATTAATCTATTCTAGTTTTTCCTCAATTTCATTTTCATGACCGGCTATCTCTTGGTCCTGGATCTCAATGGACTCTCGAAGTTTTTGAATCTCTTGATCCTTCTGAGCAAAAAGTTTCTTACAACTCTCAACTTCACGAATTTCAATGGAACGCAGTTCAATTATAGCCTCTTCCTTTCGTTTCAAAAGTTCCAATGATTCCACAATAAATTCAGCCTTCTCCATCAAACTGACCTCCAATGTCTCTTCCCATTCATTTTCAACCTTCCCAAGTTTCCAAAGTTGGAGCTTCATGTCTGATTTGAATTAAAATCATAAAACTGAATCAGAATCACTAAACTAACTTTAAACTGGCTATACAACAGTACTAAAACAGTCCATCAAAGCCTAAGTTCACTATTATTATATTTTTCATATTTCAACTTACCAACGAGACGTTTTTCCATGGCAAGAGATTGGGCTTTGGCAAGGAACTCTCGAATTTCTTCTCCAAGACGCTCTGCAACCACGATTTGACTTTGAATGCTTTGAAGTGCTTCGGTTTGTTTGTCAAGGTTCTGTTGAGTTTTTATTGGTAACTTGAGTACATCCTCACCAAAAGTGGCAAATACCTCCATATTGATTTTGAGGCTCATTTTCAAAAGCTCCTCCTCCATCCTCTGTCCTGATGCCTTGAAAGTCTAAATGACCCCCCAAAACACACACAAATAAATATGTTTGATTTGGCTTTTTAGCTACTGGACCACTGATAGTGCAAAATCAAAAACCTAAAACCAATAATTTATCATTTACACGACATCATGCACGCTACATTAAAACACTTTAACGATTCAAATATAAAACTTACAGTTAAATATCCAAACGTAACGTCTCTCCTTATTAAATCACTGCTCAATTCAGCGATCCAGAAAAAGCCTTGTGACTCGTCACTGGAAACTCACTAAATCCTCAAGGTCACGTCTCAGAGAGGTCACGCCAAGACACAGTTACCAGCAAAGTCACAGGTCAAGGGTCAGGTCAGCAACAGCCAGCAGGAGGGTGTATTCACTATTCAGCAAGGGGATGATTTTCAATGTTTGTTTGTGTCCAAAAGTATCCAGTTCATTCATTCATTCATAAACCATTTCATATTTTCGAGGGATGATACATGTGTAAGTAAGGACAAGGACAAAAATTGGGCTCAGGAGGAGGAGGACTCCTCCTTGTCACCAATGAGAGTGGAGGAGGTGGTGGAGGGCGGTGAGCTCAAAGCTTGTTTGTCCTTTGTTGTTTCGAGTGAGGGACTCATCACTCATCATAGTCTTTTGGGTATTAGTAGTGGTATATTATTATGAAAGTGATCCTTGTCCATGACCTGACCTTTGACCCTTGACTATAAGTTTGGTTGTGCTAAATGGTGCGGATGCATGATGATGAGTGGATTATAGCATTTGGGTATTTTTCTTTGGTCGAACGGAACTGGATTGAAATGCCATGAAATGAATGAATGGAAATATATTGATTAGTACATATGATGACTCATGATTCATGTTGAGGCGGAACACGATTAGTTAGAAACATAATAGTCATTCCACTTCTTGAATCCACTAAACAATTGTCTATCTATTACGTATAACACTGATTGTGATTATGAATGAGTCAGGTCAAGTCAAGATTAGAATTGGAGTTTCAACGAAACGGCTCAAGTACTTTCTTACATCCATTGATTTATGAATGAGAATTGAATTTTAGGTACCTTTTGGCTTGACGTATTTATTATTAGTGGCTTATGATTAGGGTACAACTTTACAATGAAATGCGTTATGTCAGCAAGACTAATGATTCATTCAATTTTCAATTATATGATTGTTGAATCATAAATAAAAATTATTCGGATGAATTCCCGTCTTTATTGTTTGATGGTGGAACCGATCAGGCTAGTAATAGGTAGTAGTGCAATGGAGCTCGGTACAAGTGACCTTTAACCTTTAAAAAATCTTATCACCACGTTCAACAACAACTAAATTTGGAAGTCAACCCTGTCTGATGAGGATGACTTGTTGAGAGTGAGAGACTTAAATTGGCATTGTTTATGTTGATTCGTTTATAAGTAG
>JAQIYE010000604.1:0-11588 GCA_034699765.1 Xenyllodes armatus
TCCTATATGTTTCCCAAAACAATTTTTCTGCCCAACTATTTATAATATTTACGGGATCTTTGCAAATGAAGAAAATAATAAATTGTTAACCAAAGGTGTAACGAAGGGGCGAAACGAAATAGTTAAATCACTGTTTTTAGATCACCAAAGATCACCATTAAGATCACCATTAAGATCACCATTAAGATCACTATTAGATAACCTTAGATCACCCGATGGGGTAGTGGGAAAGGGGGGATGTGTTAGTGGGTGAGGGGGGATGGGGTACTGGGAAGGTCAGCTCAGAACATGGTTTAAATGGCATAGAACATCATAAAAATTATAAAATCGAAAAATTTGATCTTTTGGCCTCTAGAGGTCAAACGGTTGACCTTTTGTCAAGGTCGCTATGCCAAAAAGTGATCCCCTTATCTATACGAGTCCAACGATACCACATTTGGATATGGCCGTCAGGGGGCACCCCAAAAAGGTCACCATTGCAGCTAGGGGTCAAAGGTCACGTGGAGGGCCCATCTTCAAACTTGACCGAGCCATTGACCCCAAATGACTATACCCAAAATCTGAAGTTGCTAGCTCAAAGCGTGTTTGAGTTATCGTGCCGGCAGACAGACGGAATGTGCAATCCCATAAAGGGGTTTCACCCCTTAATAAAACCTCAAAGTCATTTCGATCAATCAGCATTTAATAAATAATCGTATTTTAATTTTACTCATTTAAATTCCAACATAATATTAAGTTACAAACAAATTCGAGTAAACACTAAAAACTTTAAAAAAATATAAATACATGATAAATAACATTCAGCAAAACAAAAAAATAATTCAAATTACTCATACAAAAAACTTCATGGATTAAATTCTCCTGACCTTCTCAGGTCTCCTTAGGTCCTTGGGTCTTCGCCGTCCTCATAGTATAAATATATTGGGCTCAATTGATCCGATGGCCAAATGTACTTGGTTCCCCGTTCAGGGTTTCCTTCAAAATAATTCTCCTTGGTATTCATGTCCTCATCATTGTGGTAATTCCTATACCCTTGTTCACGATTCTTTAAGATACAAACAAATGAGGTCAACTTATTCGTTGAAGGCACCTTAGACCCAATCGTTGCCACTTAATTATAACAATATCTTCGTAGCTGATGCTCAGACCAAAGTAATCTTTGCCACGAATAATCGCTTAGAATCCCAAACTCACACTGACACTTAATATAAAAACTGGACAAGGATGACCCTTTGAATTTCCGTTTCCTCGCTTTTAGAAGAACTATTGTGAGACTATTTTAAGATGATCTAGTTCTATCATATTGCGTAACTCAAAACGTTATAACAATAGTCAACTAATATTTTACAAGTGGTGAATTCATGGTCCGATTACGTAAGATCCTTGATCAAAAGCCAACTTGTGATATGAATGCTAATTATGTAACTTTAAAAATAACATGTCTGGAAGATACCTGTTGAACCCATTGTTTAAAAAAAACCTCCCAACGAACCACAATTTAGTTTATGAAATATATAATTTAAGGGTTGATTAACGGTTTTTGCAGGAACGGGAAAACTCATCTTCAAAATTGGCCTCGCCTTGATCAAAAGGAACTATACCGGATATCTGAATTTGCTAGCTCAACGAGTTTTTGAGCTATCGTGCTGACGGACGGGCAGACTGACTGACAGTACAATCCCATAAAGGGGTCCCCTTAATAGTCAAAGACTTTGACTCATTCAGTTTCGAGATTCAAACTTTAAGCTTAAGTTAAGGTATGTTGACGTTGAACATAATGCTCAAGTTATTGACTCGGACTCGTGTTGAAGTCCGCTGAAATCAGAGATCACCTTAATTGGGCTATCAATTAAATTTCACAGTATTTAACTCTTCCCCTCTCTGCCTTTCAGGATCTAATGATGAATTGGTCTCAGATATCCTTTACCCTGTGCCTGATTGTTCTCATTGACCTCAGAACACTCACTTTTGGCTTCTCAGGAAAGGGTTCAAAACTTTCAGACTATGAAACTATGGAAATTCGTAGATTAACCCTTGAAATCGCTGATCAAAATGGAGATGGAAACCTTGACTCTGATGAGTTGTCAACATTTCTATCCCCTGCTGCTATCATTGATGCGGATACAAATAAAAATGGGAGGATAGAATACCAAGAATTTCTAAATGCTCTTGAACTGTAAATTGTAAAATTATGTATTGCAATATATATTTAATTTTAAAAAAATGGAAGAAGAGGTTATTCATGGCCGAGTAATTTATTTTCCAATACTAGGATATCTTTAATTGGATACTTTTTCTGTGTCACTCCTGCAAAATTTTTATAAATGAACTCCTTGGTCTTTAAGTTGTTGTTAACTCGAGGTCAGGAGATCTGGGATCTTGGTGCACGGTCTTTGCCTCTTCCTCCTGTTAGCTTCTTGACGAAGTGTTTCAGGACCTGGCTCTTGCACTTTTCCTGTTTCTGATTCTAATTTCTAAAATCAAGAAACCAAATAATTAAATTGTAAAAGAATGATATTTCACACTTTATGTGTATGGGAGGGGGGGGGGTATTTAATGACCCTACAAATATGTATGTAGATGTAACTTACAGCATTTACTTTTTGTTCCTGGATGATTTTTTCATGATTAATCCCGTAGCCTCCGTACCCTCCTTTAAGAACTCGACCTCGACTTCCATTGCCTTGATGTCCTCCTAAATTGTCATTCATATGCATATATGCCTTATGCTGCAAAGCCAGATTGTGTTTCATTTAAATATTTTTTCTTACCACTAAGATGACCCCTAATACGGTTTGGATCCCTAACCAATCCACTTTGATTGCCTCCAGTGCAGACTTCACCACGGTATGCTCCTCCAGTACCACGTCGTCCTCGACCTCCTGTTGAAGCAGTTCGATGAGAAACCTGTACACGTAGCTGACACCCCATAAAATGTGTCCCATTCAAAGATTCAATTGCCACAGTGGCTGCTTGTTCTTCCTCGAACTTGACAAAAGCAAATCCAGGAGGATTAAATGCAACTGTAAAGTCAAAATCAGAAACAATACTTAAAACATAAACAAACATAATTGATCAGATCAGTCATTTTACTAATTGCTCGTCATTTATCCTTACTCCAAATATGTTCGATATTTCCAAATTTAGAAAACATATCCTCCAGATGTTCTCGTTTCACAGCATCAGTGATACCCCCAACATACAAACGAGTATTCATCATCACAACCTACCATCAACGAAATTGATCAAATGCGCCATAAAATTAACTAACACTAAATTAGAAATTAATGCTTGTGTGGGGTCACAAGAGATTTTACAATATTTTGTCAATTATGTATACCCTGATATTTTGTCAGAATGTCATCTTACCAGATGCAGATTGCTAATTGATGAAAATGTATTAATAATTGTAGATGGATGAGTGGATGTTTGGCAATGATAGTGGTGGCTGAAAGGTCAACGAAGAAGAAAAACCCAAGTGACTAATTTTTAAAAGGTCACGGTCAAGGTCACAGCTCCTGGTCGGAAAACTTTACAGGTATGGCAGGCCAGGGACGTCGGCGTGAGAGTGCTGCTTGAACAATCAAAATTCGCGGAATTAGAAATACCATGGGTCTGGGGCCCAGAGACAGACTGACGCGACCCAACAAGCGTCTGTCTTAATTTAAATCTTGTCCATGTCGTGACTGTGACCCTAGTTTGGTCCTTCATGCTTTTCTGACCTTCTATGGACGTTATGTTCCCAAAAAACATTGGGTTCGTGTTCATACAACCTCTTTTGTGAAATGGAAAAATAAACTATTTGACCAAAAGGGTCAAATATAATAATGAATGAAAAAGGTCAAAAAATACTTTTAAAGTGGAAAATTTCTATCAAGTAAGATTAAAAAATTGGCATTAACTAAAAAATAAATGGTGGACACCAAACTACACAAAACCCAACAATAATTACATTTGGAGTCATTTTTATTCGAGACAATCAAAATATTACCAATCCATTGACATATTAATTTAGGGGCACAGTAATTTAGAATTTAAGGTCAAGTCAGACAGAAAATTTAGAATTTTGTCATCAATTTTGTCGGGTTCAGGGACGGAGACAGACGGGAAAGGGCAAAATTTGGAATTTTGACACACAAAATTTGGAAGTGGACCAAGATCCCAAGACTGACAGGCAAGGTGATGATAACATCTTGTAGCTCAAAGTTCATGAGGTGACCTCTTGACCTCGGATTCGGATCCCTGCAGGTCAACAAACAAACAAAGAATCGATGGAATTAGAACGACATTGTCCCAATAACCACAATGAAAAATGTCAAAAAGGTCAAAGGTCAAGAATGTATCCGTACCATGGGATTGGTTAGCAGTTTCCCCTTGGAGGCATGGGGCAAGTGTAGGTTGGGCACTTGAAGCTGACAATGATGGGTTTTGGACAACAAGGGCTGCAAGATGGACTGCAGCAGAAGCTTGGGCATGGCATGCAACAAGGACTTGGGCAACAACTTGGTGGTGGACAACAACTGGGTGGAGGACAACATCCTCCTGAGATTTGAGGTCGGATGGTAATGGTTCCACAACAGCTTGGAGGACCACAACAAGGGCTGCAACATGGTGGTGGTGGACAACAGGAAGGCTTTCCACATCCCTACAAATAAGCAAAAAAGACAAAACAAAAAAAGGGTTAGTGACCTTTGTCAAAGATCCAAAAGGTCACCAAGTGTCATGACCTTTCACTACAATAGGATATGCAACTTACACCACTGCTTCCGCGACCTTGACCACCACAGCTTCCACACATCTTGAGATTGGTTGAGGACGAAAAGGTCACGACCTTCTACTTGGACAGCGATGAACTCAGGAACAGGGGCTCACTTGGAAAGGTCAAGGACGAAGGGTCAAGAAAGGTCAAATTGAGGGAGAGGAGAGAGGATTGAAGAGGAGAAAAAAGACGTCTGACTCGAACGAAGGCAGGATGATGAATGAGGGCTGATCTGGTCCGCGTCCGGATTGTTTCTGTCAACAAAACGTCATGAAGAAGAAGCAACACACAATGGCCACACTTCTGGTTTCCATACCAAAAGCATCAAATTGGGCATTTTTTTACAAATTGGATTTTATTTGACCTTTATGATGACGATGACATTGGTGTCCTAAAATGGTCTAAAATTAGCCTATAATTTAAATATGCCTAAACCTAATGAGCCTCTTGGCGTTGACCCTAACAAAACTCATGAGGACATGAGGCTAACCTTAATAATTATCACAATATAATTATGTCAATCATGCATTCTATTCTAAATCCTAAGTGAAACTCATTTGCAGTTCTAAAATGTCAAATGTCAGCATCCCATACTAAACTATATTAAAATGCAATTCATTGAAATGTAACCTTCTTGTTCTGGTTCTGATACTTGTCCTTGACTTCATTCGTGAAGTCTGTTTCTAGATTCATGTAAATATTTTTGATCCTATCTGTCTAAATCTAAACGAGGCAGCGAAACCCATGTGAAATATCCTTGGTTTAAATAAAACTAAGAGCATGGATGAAATGAAGACTGAGTACTCGAAAATTGCAAAATATCCCACACGATGTACTCCAATTGTGCCTCCATATTTCGGTATGACATGACCACTTTTCTCGAGACTTCTGAATCCAGTATTACCTGACCTCTTAAATTCTGTAGGAATTTCTTAGGTTCAACCTGGAGTATAACAAGCGGATACATAATTATGATTAACATTGGGAGGGCTGCCAGTGCGGCAAAGTAACAAACGATTTTTTCCACAATTGAGTTGACGATTCGAATTCCTGCAAATAACATTGGTGGAAAGAATAAGAGATAGGCTAAACCTTGAAGAATTATTATAGGAGAGAGGTCATCAATAAGATTCTTAAAAATCAAGTGGAGGATTTTATAATTCTCGAAACTGGTTTGAGTTGATGTCCTTCCACCAGGGGTCATTGCTAAACCCTGAGCGTTCAGGATCTGCGTACATTCCAGTAACCTCCAAAATGTAAACATGACAAGGATTAGAGATCCAGACATTAGTTGCCATCCCCTGTGACCCCAGTAGAAATCCAGAAACCCGACGGTGAAGTTTAGTCCAAAGAAGGCCCATGAACTCCCTTCGTCTGTATAGGTTCCTCGGCGACCTTGGGAAGGAGGAATGAAATGAGAGATAGGAATCCTGGGCTTAAAATACGCATCAGACCATACAGGAATGGAAAGGCCCATGAGTTGGAAAGGTGAATATTTAAAATCCATTTAATGACGAGGAAATGAGTCATGTTAAACCCATTTGCGTTTGAGCCCCAGCCTACAGTCCCTTGAAAATATAGTAAAAATGAAAACAGCTAGTTAATTTAATTAGCTTGACGATGTGTTTCTTGATTCATTTTTACTTTGAAAAGTTTTTGCTTCCAGAATTAGCCAAACACTTACGTTAGTCCATCACAGATCGCTTCCTGATTCCTCAGTATGTTAAATATAGATGGAGACCAGGACGAAAGTACCATACTGCCATACGTAATGAATGACCTTCTTTTGTCACGCACTTGAACTTGGTCCTTGAGAACAGCGAAATCGCTGTTCTCAAGGACCAAGTTCAAGTGCGTGACCCCAAAAAGGATAAATTTAATGAAACAGTATGTACAAATATGGATCCCATGAAGATATGGGACTGTGGCAAAGAAAACTGAATCCCGACCCGATTGAGCCATGAACTGGTAAATTCTAAATTTTTCGAGTTTAGACGAAACGGAAGGACCCCAAGGGTCCGAGTTAAGTCAAAGAATTTTTGATAAATTGGCAATAAGTTTTCCTCCACGAAGACTCATCTTTAGGAATGCAAGTTGAGAATGATTCTGTCAAAGATCATATAGCACCATCTTATGTGATATGCAAGTAAACAATCTGAAATTATTGATGTGATAATAGATCTAAACTAAACACTTTGGGTTTATTTGCGAAACACCTTCGCATAACTTATAGGCTCATGCAATTTTAAATGTTTTATAGGGTCACGGTTGAATTACTTGGAGTTAAGTAAGGTCATAGATGATAAACTTCTACATATATCTTTTCACAATGATTTGTGATTCTTTTATTCTTGTTCTCATCGACATTGACTACAACTTTGCTATTACGTATTGATTAGTAATTTCGTGAAAAGAGCCCAGAGAGTGATTGATGGCATAAATTTTTTCCGAACATTTTCCAAGAACTCGAATACATACTACATAGTACATTAATTGGACATAATTTGAACTAATTGTTCCTTCCTTTAATCATTGCTATTACATTCGTAAATAACCCCCTATCAAGTAAACGACTACATAATAATTTAAACCTCCATGGATTTTGATTATTCCAACTGCTCATTCATGAACTGGTCAACAAACGAAGACTGGTATCTTCTTAAAGTTTAAGCAAGACTAAAAGCATAGAGGAAATGAAGACCGAGTATTCAAAAATAGCAAAATACGTCACACGATGTACTCCAAGTAGTTCAGCCTCCATAACACGGTCACATGACCTGATCACTTTTCGCGAGAGCTCTGAATCCAGTACTGCATGAAATCGTAGATTCTGGAGAAATTTCTTCAACTCAACCTGGAGCCCAATAAGCGGACACATAATTATGACAAGCATTGGGAGGCCCAACGCTGGAACAAAGAAACAGAAGAGTTTTTCAACAAATGAGTCAACTACTCGAATTCCGGCATATATCAATGGTGGAACAATCAAAAGATATCCTAAACCATTAATAACAATTATAGGGGCGAGGCCATCAATGAGGATCCTAAATGTTAAACACAGCATCTTGTAATTCTTGATACTCGCTTGAGTTTGTGCTTTTAATCTGTCGAATTGCGGGGCCATTGCCAAGACCAGGGCGTTGAGGATCTGGATACATTCAAGTAACCCCCAAAATGTAGAGATGACAATGATTAGGGATGTAGACATCAATTGCCATCCCAAGTGAACCCAATATACGTCGAAGAACCCAACGGTCAAAGTTAGCAGTCCATAGGAGCTCCACAATGTCCCTTCATCCGGAGACTTTTCATCGACCTTGGGTAGGAGGGATGACATTAAGGATGGAAGCCCTGGGCTGAAAATGGGCAACAATCCATAAACGAAAGGAAATGTCCAAGAGATGAGACGATACATATTTAGAATCCACTTATGACCCAGAAGATGGGTCCTTTTAACCCCGCTTGCATTTAACTCCAAGTTTTCAAATTCTAAAAGATAAAAAACGAAAAGTGCTGAATAATTCAAATAGCTGCCACGTTTAATTGTTTCTTGTTAGGGAATTACATCACACCAACACCAACGAAAATCAAAAGCCTTCGCTGCATAACAAGAGATTTCGATATTCGCCGTTGTGTGCAAAGTCTCTATTGAGAGCATTGAGACTTACCTTTAAAAGTTTTTGCTTCTAGTTTTATCCAAAAATTTAGTCCATCACAAATTGTTCTCTGATTCCACAGTAAGCAAACAAACATGGACACCATGACCAGAGTAGCATACTGCCATATGTAATGAATCACACTCCTTTGTTCAATGTCTCCTTGATTATATTCCAAATGAGTGACTCCAAGGAGGATCAGTTGCAGGAAAACGTAACTAAAAATGTGTATCCCATGAAGATACGATACTAAGGTGCCAAAGTAGGTAGAATCCATATTTACCAACAATCCCAATTCTAAATTTTCCGAATTTAGACTAAATGGAAGGATTCCAAGCTTTCGGGTTATGTCAAAAAATCTTTGATAGATTGGTAAGTACGTTTTTCTCCAGGACTCCATCTTGTAGGAGTACAAATTAAGGAATGGCCCCGAGAACCTCATATAACACCAACACCGAACTTTGTTCCAACATGAATTAAATACTGTGTTTTGGACGCTTATATGATATGCATGTAAGTAAACATGATTGAACTATCATCATTTATTGATGATGGTTCAATATAAAATGGTGTGAGTTGCTCGCAGGCTCTCTTTCCAAAGCTTATGAAATTTTAAGTGCTAATAAAGGTTCAAGGTTGAATCAACCGGAGTTAGGTTGAGTTAGGCCAGAGATTGTTTAACTGCAATGGAGAGTTTATACGGAATTGCACATAATCGGAAATGTAATTTAGATCACAATAGATGAATTAACCTTCATTTTACATATCGATTTAGTTGTAAGGTAGTCAGGTATTCAACCGTATTGAGGGAGCCTATAAACTGGTTGATCATATAAATCGTGGCCCAATATATTATTCAGGCAGAATTTTGATTAAACTACATAAATAAATGAAAGTTAGTTTGTCCCAATTGGTCTTGGCTAATTATTACTATTGTTAATAAAAATAAGGATTCATTTGTTTATGTTTAATCATGTTTGTTAAGTTAATTCTATTTATAGTTAGTGTGTCTCTGAAGGGAGAACAGCATTAATGTAATATTGATTCATGAAGGCACGTAAAATAAAATTTGATTTCATTTGTTATTGTTTCCTTTGGTATTATGTATTAACCCTCAATCTTCATAAATATCTGCATAATTTATAAATCCATAAATGGTGCATATAAGAAAGTCATGAACAAATCAACAAGAGCTTATTGTCCAGTACTGTTTAGTTATTCATCTAAAGTTTAAGCAAAACTAAAAGCATAGATGAAATGAAGACCGAGTACTCAAAAATCGCAAAATATGTCACTCGATGCACTCCAAGTAGTTTAGCCTCCATGTCTTCGTACGACCTGATCATTTTCCTAGAAAACTTTGAGTCCATGATTGCCTGAACTCCTAGGGTCTGGAGAAATTTCTTGGATTCAATCTGGAGTCTAATCAGAGGACTCGTCATAATGACTAACATTGGGAGGGCTAACACCGGGATAATAACAAAAGGCTTTTTCCACAACTGAATCCATGATTCGGATCCCAGCAAATAACAATGGTGCAGGAGTTATAAGACTCGCATTGCCTAAAAGAATTATCAGAGGAGAGAGGTCCTCAACTAATTTCTTGAATGTCAAGTGAAGGATCTTATAATACTTGAGCCGGAATCTAAGGGTCATATTTAAACCTTGATCGTTTAAAACCTCCATAATCTTCAGTAACCCACAAAATGTAAAAATGATAATAATCAATGCTGTAGATACCAATTGCCATCCTAAATGCATCCAATATACCTCAATAATACAAATGCTCGAGGTTAGCAAAATGGAACCCCAATAAGTCCATCCTTCCTCAGGCTCCTCATTGACCCCTGGAAGGAGGGACGAGACCAAAGATGGGAGTCTTGGACTGAATAGGATGAGGAGGGCATACAGCACTGGAACGATGAATGAGTTGATGTAATAAAGTTTTAGAATCAATTTATGAAGGAACAGGAAGTGATTCACTTGAAAAGCGTTTGTGTTTCGGTCCCACCTTTCAAAATCTAAAATACCGTAAACATAACATAGGCATGAAATAACTGATCCAAAAATTTATTGACCAAAATCTTAATAGTGTTTACTCACTCTTAACAGTCATGGCTTCCACATTTAGCCAACAACCTAGTCCACCACACATGCTTCCCTGGCCCCTTAGTGTACAAAAATACATGGAGAACATTGCCAAACTAGCATACTGCCATATATAATGGATGACTGCCCTATGTTGAATCTCATCTTTGTCACATTCCAGAAAAGTGACGCCAATGAGGACAAACTCTAATAAAATGAAACTGAAAAGATGGATTCCATGAATAAATGGGATTGACAGCGAGGCAAAGAAGCTTGAATCCATATTGACCCACGAACTAGTAAATTCTAAATTTTTGGAATTTAGTTGAAACGGAAGGATTCTCAGGGTTTGGGTTTGGTCAAAAAATCGTTGATAAATTTGTAAGTAAGTGCCCTTCCACACCTCCATGCCTGTGTCTGTCAATATAATATGATGCCCTTGACGCCTGTATCTGAATCTCCAAAAGAGTGACGTCATAAAATATATTGTTCTGTGAGATATACATACTTGCAGTCACAACGTCACAAGCAATGAGCCTTAAAATCCTACTTTTGTACTGCTACAAACAAATCAACAAAGAGACTGTATGCCAAACTAATTATTGGTCTGATATTACTCAGAATTCTGATTAAATTACAGAAATAAAGAAGGCGTAAATAATCCAAATTAGTATTTTGCACTCCCATTTGACCTCCATGAATTATTTTATGAATCCTCGGTCTAGTATATATCAATATCAACTCATAAATCTTGCATATTCTAATTACTCGTGAAAACTCTATCAAATAGTAGAGCTTGGAATTATTTAGCGTTTTATTGCCACTTCACCAATCTAAAGTGAAAGGAGGATCAAGAGCATTGTGGAAATAAATACAAGTAATCAAAAATTGCTAAATTTCACCTATTTCTTCAATTTTTTTCACAATTCCAAAACCATTTTAGACCGATCACCCCGATCGTCTTATGTGATCACGCTGTCTGTGTGTCTGTCTGTCCGCACGTTTGCTATCATTGTCCATTCATTTTTGCTTCATTGGTGAAAATACCGATTTTCATTTGTGAAACAGTTAGATGGTTTTTGGGA
>JAQIYE010000605.1:0-11576 GCA_034699765.1 Xenyllodes armatus
AAATTTAAGAATCTCAAAGGGCCCCCATTCAGATATGCTGATTTGAGGGACATGACTAAAAGCGTCCTCCTAATCATTCATTTCCTCAGTTTCTGACAGAGCTTGACAATTTTCGTACAAGATTCTTAGAATTTGACCGAAATATTGCTTTTTAAGCAAAGTTTGGAAATTGGCAGTGACATGTTAAGGTCAAGGCATTTTGCGAGAGTTCAATTAAATGTCAAGTGGGGCATTTTAAGATTTGGAGCATTTTTGATGCAGAAATGCATAAAGCGTGTACGAGACCCCAAAAAGCGCTTACGCTAAAACGTTTACGCAAAAAAGCTCACGCTAATACGTTTAAACCCTAAAACGCTTACAATAAAACGCTAACGCTTCGTGTTAGCGCTTTGCGTAACCATTCGTCGGTTCCATGATCGATTGTATTCACAAAATGAATGGCGTTCCATTGGTCCTGCCAAAGCTGGCCTTGTAACCATTAAAGAATGTCATGTCATCCATTGATTCATTATCGTTAAAAATGTCTCATATAACACATGTATTTCAATCACCTAAAAATGAATACCTAAAAACATTTAATAGAAGGTTTTATGAGCTTGTGGACTTCAAATTTAACAAATTGTCTCAGTGCCCTAAATTGACTTGATATGTTATCATCAGAAAGATTGAATTGAGAAACGCTCAAGGCTCAAGTTAATTAGCATTTTTGACAATTGCCCCTCAATTTGCCTTTATTTATCATCTATCCCTGTCCTTAACTTGTTTAAAGTGTGTCAAAACGCATATTTGAACAATCTAGTAAGTAGCTTTTGGTTATATACGCCATTGCATTGGTTCATTCATTTTGATGACTTGGTTAAAAAGAAGACATTTTTTAAATGGAATATTTGGAATTTAAAAAAAAATTGGAACTAATGTAAATTAGTGAATTCTAGATAAGGAAAATTTTAACAAAATTTCATACATTATTGCATTGTACATTGTACAGACAGATAGTTATTTTTTTTATCATTTTTCTCCGTGTCTCTGGCTGGACTGGATCACAAATTTGCATCGCACTAATTTCCTGTGTGTCTCCTTATTATCTGCATACATACGTATACATATATATAAGGGAAATTCCATGAAAAAATTCACCCAAAATCATGATAAGCTCAAAAGCAAAGCCCAACTACAAACTTTCTTGTGTTTTTTTTTCCTCTAAAAATGTTTGCATTAAATTACCTCAAAAAATTACTCGGGATAAAATCCATACATACACAAACAAGAATAACAACAACAGCATTAATTAATACCAGCATAGCAGTACAGTGTAAAATTGTGACTCAAAAGTATTTTATTTTCTCCCAATACAATACAAACATGAAACCCCAACAATAGTTGTATTTTATCAGTTCTGGTGGTCCTTTCTGCCTACTTTTGGTTTGATAAATTGATGGATATATATGATTGGACTTGGATCTTAACTTAAGGGCTGCTACTGGTGGTGTGGTGGTGGTGGTGGTGGACGTCCATAAGACGTAAGAGTTTTTTTTTTTTTAGACCGATCAACGGAAGTCTTATGGGAAGGGTTTGTCTGTCTGTCCGATGTTCGTGCTTCCATGAAAAAAATAGGGCCACTTTCCATTTAGTCCATATAGGACAGCTCATTTTCCTTCATGCATATATAATATTATTCATTTGAGAAGCGGTAAGGCCGTACGAGGTATGTTCATGTTCTTCTTCATCCTATTAAAAGAAAACTTATTTCAGTTGGGAAGGAGTTTGATGATTTCTGTTGGAATTTGAATGAGTGCTTCCAATTTTTTAAAAAACATTTCAATTGGAAAGCAGCTCAATTATTATTTAAATGTGGAATTTAGTATAGGTTGTCCAACCTGTGGTTAGTTTACTTACAGTTTTCCAAAAGGCTATAAAGGACTACTGTTAGTTGATCTGTCTGGAACTTGCCGCCGCAGGTGACAAGTTTGATTAATAATTTTTTTGTTTGTTGGTGGTGGCGTCCTTGGCTATGCTATAAAAAGTAGGCTTGGGTTTGGGTTCGGGTTCGTGGTCCATCCCTCCTTCTCTCTCCTCCGCTTCCCTCTCATTTCTTTTGTTCCGTTTTTGTGTTGGGCTTGGACTTGGAGGAAGAAGGACAGAGTCATCATCAGTGTGCCAGTTGAAGGAACGGACAAGGGGAAAAGAAAAAACAGAGGTCAAATATTATATAATCCAAGTACTATTAGTGGAGGTAGGTCAAGGTAAGGACAGGTCAGGTCACAGGCATCCTCCCGCCTCCGTCCATCCAAAGACTCAGATATTGATACTGATTTTGGTCAACCCTTCAACCCTTGTCTCATTCATTGCTTTAGAGAGGTCAAGTCGGAGGTCACTGAGAGGTCAACTGGAGTATTACTGGAGTCTAGCAGTTTGTTGTTGAGAAGGGTGAAGGGTAAGTTTGGATATGATGGGAATTGTTTTTTGGTATTTTAAATTTAAAGGTCAAGTTCATGAATTGATTGAATGTTGTTGATTTGATGTTTGACATTAGGAGGTCAACTAAGAAGAAGAAGAGAAAAAAATGAGTGAGCCTGTACCATCGGGGTCAACTCCTCCTCCTCCCCCTCCTCCTCAGGGTCCACCAGGACGTGGAAGAGGTCTCCCCATCATCCCTCGTCATGAAGGAGGTGGAGCTGAAGAGATTCAACCCGGAGTACAAAATATCATGATTGAAGGAGGGGATCGAGCTGAACATCATCAAAATGGAGGTGGAGGTGGTGGAGCCAATGGACACAACAATGGTAATCGTGAAGAACGACATGAGCGTGGGAATGGGGATGCCAATGGGAATGGTGGTGACGGTCACAATGGAAATGCAAATGGTGGTGATGTAGCTGGTCCCAGTAGTGGTCCCCGAGTAGGTCGACCTGGTCCCACAAATGAAGAGAGGCGAGTTCGACGAATGGATGAATTTGACGTTGTTCTCACTCGTCCTGGGGCTGACTCAGCCAAGAAGGGAACTACTGGAAGAGTGATCACTCTCTTCACAAATTATTTTCGAATGAGGCAAAGACCAGGTTGGCAACTCAATCACTACAGGGTTGACTTTGACCCCGAGGAAGAGAGTAATAAAGAAAAGAAGAAAATGATTCGACAAGTTGCTTCACGTCTTCCAAAATATATTTTTGATGGACATTCAATGTTTACTGCACAAGTAATTGCTGACGAGAATTTAAATCTCGCGACCGTCAAGGAAATTGGTGAGCATCGGGTGGACACTCACATCACAATTAAACATGTGGGTGACCTTGACCCAGTGGATCCAATGTACTTTCAGTTTTACAATATTGTCTTGAGGACATGTCAAGAAAATTTGAACTTGACACTTCTGGGACGTCATTATTATGACAGTGAGCTAAACATTCCAATTCATTCAGCCCGACTTGACATGTGGCCAGGATTTGTTACTGTCTTGAGACAACATGAGGCCCAACTCCTCATGTGTGTGGAATCAATTCATAAGGTCATTCGAATGGACAGTGTCCTCCTGTACTTGAGACAACGACGACAAGAACTCACCCAAGGGAGAGGAGCTGTTGACATGGAGGAAATGAAAGCTATCGTCCGAGAAGAAGTCGTCGGGACAATCGTCATGACCATGTACAACAAGAAAACTTTTCGAATTGATGATGTTGCTTGGAATGAGAAACCAACGGATACATTTGATCAAAAGGGTGTCCCCATCACGTACATTGATTACTACAAACAAAAGTAATTAATCTAACCTTGAACCGCATTGTGTATTTGAACATGGCATAGTAAAGTTTGTAAATTGTCAAAATATCTAACATTATTTTCATTTTGGACAGGTACAATATGACGGTCACTTCCCCCAATCAACCTCTCCTTGTATCCAATCCAAAGAAGAGGGACATTCATCGTGGCCAAATTCATCCAGCCAAACTGATTCCTGAATTTTGTAATATGACGGGCCTGACTCCAGTGATGAGACAAAACTTTCAATTAATGAGGGAAATGAGTCAACACCTTTTCCAACCACCAACTCAAAAGTCTGGTACTGTTCGAAGTTTTGTTGAGAGAATTCGAAATACCCCAGAGGTAAATATAATTTATTTTAAGTATTGTTCTTTCTGAATTATTTTATTTATTGCTTATTCAAATTTTTAATTTGTCTTCATAGGTTCGAAGTAAGTTGAGGGAATGGGGATTGGATATTGTTCCAGAACATGTGGAGGTGCCTTCTCGTGTTCTTCCCAAGGAAATCATTCAATTTATGGATGCCCGAGGCAATCGAGGTTGTACATTTGAAGCAGATGACAAGGCTGACTTCACTATGGCTTTTCGAAGTATGCCCTAGATTTTAATATTCACATTTAAGTTACATTTTCTAGTTGTTGGTCCTTCCTACGGTACTTCTGACGAGTTACTTTTTGTTGACAAATTAGATTGTCGAATGATGACCAGCGTCCCTCTTAGAACTTGGGTTATGCTTGTCCCTCAGATTGATGCTCCTGGTACAGATAACTTGCTCAGAACTATGAATACAGTCTCTCGTCCTCTTGGATTTGAAATCCAACGTCCGTCTGATGTGTAAGTATACTCTGCCTTCCATTGTGTCTTGTGGTTTTGTTAATGATTTGAATAGTCACAATATTTATTTAATATATTGAATTCTCAGGGTCCGAATCCAAGGAAATAACATTCGGGCATATGTAAATGCAATAACTGAGGTCATGGAGCACTATGGGAAAGATATGCAGTTGATTTTTGTTGTTCTGCCCAATAATAAGCTTGATACGTATGCAGCTGTAAAGAAACGTTGCTACATTGACTATGGTGGTAAGAATAGGAATGACATCCGATCCTGTTACATGTTGACATGCTTTCTCCCTTTAGTGTTTTTTAAAAATTCAATTTGTTTGTCTTTAGTTCCGTCCCAATGTTTCGTGTCCAGAAACCTTCAAAATAAGGGTCTCATGTCTATTGCAACCAAGGTGGTTGTCCAAATGAATGCTAAACTTGGAGGAGAACCATGGAACCTTAACATTCCTCTCAAAGTAATAATGCAAGCAAGAGTACAAAAGCTAATAAATTATATTTATTCGTAACACCTTTGATCTGACATTTGTTTGCCTGCTTCGTTAGAACATGATGATTGTTGGCTATGATGTCCATCATGGTGGAGCAGGCTCAAAGTCTCCAAGCATTGGAGCAATGACGGCTACGACAAATTCAACATATGGACAGTTTTATTCCACAATCTCCTACTACACTGGTCGAGATGAATTGGCTGACACTATGGGTGCAAGCATTGGAAGTACGTGATCATTGGTATTTTTCTTATAAATGTGATTAGATTACGTATTTATATTTGTAATGTAATTTGAATTGTTAATCTTGTAGAGTGTTTGAATGCATACCGACGGGTCAATAAGGGGGCCCTACCATCACGAATTATATTCTATCGGGACGGAGTTGGCGAAGGACAGCTTGGATACGTTCACAGGGTTGAGCTTGAAGGCATCAAGGTAAATTATTTACAGGAATTAATTTATAGTAATAAGAGTGATTAGGTTATTTTAATGATTGAGAATGGTCGAGACTCAATTTTTGATTTGGTTTGTCAATAATGTATTGAATGTTTATTGTTTTAGAACATGGCAAAGCAGATGTACGGAAAGGCTGGTTTACCCGAACCTAAGTTTACCTTTATTGTTGTGACCAAACGGATCAATACACGCCTCTTTTTACCATGTGGCGGAGGCGTTTTCAACAACCCAGGTCATGGAACTGTTGTGGATGACATCATTACGCTCCCTGAACGGTTAGCTAATAAAGAATTACATGGATTTGATTTGGGTCTGACTCAATTTCATTATCAATACTTTTAAATTATAAATAAATTAATATATTTTCTAGATGGGACTTTTATCTGATTGCTCACTCTGTCCGCCAAGGGACTGTAAGTCCAACTTCTTACAATGTGATTTACGACAATAGCGGTTTGGACTCTGACAGAATTCAACGCTTGACATACAAGCTGTGCCATCTGTACTACAATTGGTCAGGAGCAGTGTCTGTGCCAGCCCCCTGTCAATACGCTCATAAACTTGCGTACCTCACCGGAACTGCACTTAAGCGAGAGGGTCATGAAGCCCTCCATCACAGCTTGTACTACCTCTGATTTGGTTACATTAATTTTCTTGAAGTTTTCATTCGTTTTCAGTGGATTTAGAAGTTTGTAGTGTTAGTTGCTTAACTGATCTTATTTCAGTCTAAAAAATTTCCGATTTTGTTATTATTATTTTAATTGGATTTGCTATCTATAATTTTGTTATAAATTTCCTTGAAGTTTTCATTCGTTTTGCTTGTTTTCAGTGGGTTAGAATTTTGTAGTGTTTGTTGTTGGTTAACTGATCTTGGATCAGTTTTGAAAAATTTCAGATTTATTATTATTTTAATTGGATTTTGATTTTGGATTCAGGATTTGATGAGGACATACTTAGTTGTGTCTTATAAGTTAACAATTATTTTAGTTTTTACAGATGAATTTTTGATTCATTTTAATCGATTGTGTTTTCTTGGCTTTGTTTTTCAATCTGGATTGGTTCATTCATTATTAAACCAAGATTAATTGAAATAAATATTATTCATGCAAATATTATGTGGCTTGAGGGTTAAATGCATTAAACTGATATTTTCTACTAAGCTAATAATAACGTCTAATCTTCCTCAAGAAAATACTTTTCAGTAAGTAACATTCAATGACAAACAACCCAAAGTAATACCGTACTTACGATAGCCTTAATTTATTTTAAACCGGAGAATTTAGTAGTTGGAGTTCAAAGTTGTTTAACAAACTCTAAATAAGACTATAGGCGAAAAGGGCTCCTCTCAATCAGCGGTTTAGTGATTTACAGCCACAAATATTTTAAAATTGAATTTCAATGAAGTAAGTAAAGCCATATTTTTTCCAAAAGCCAAAAATAATTAAACAGGAGGGAGACCAAGCAGCTCTACTATACTTTGGAACTCACTCACAAGCTAAAAGTTTGGAAGTTAATTGTAGTTTGTAGTTCAAGTAGAAAGACTTCAGGTAAAAATTATCCCACACATTATCTTTTGTTTCCTTAGATTATTTAGAAATGATATCATTTTCATTCGTATAAAGTATAATCCTCGGAAGGAAATGGGATATTTTTGAGTCAAGTCAAAAGGCTTGAGTATGACCTTTTGAGGTCAAAAAAGTATTTGTATCAATTATGAGATGTGATCTCTGACTCAATAGTTTCCTGCACCATCATAACATTAGTTTTTATACGAATAAAGAGGTTTCTAATTCTAACACATTCATGGCATGGCATGGATTCAAAATTATTCATCGGTGGAAAAAATCGTCTAAAATTAGGAAGGACACCAAGCTTAGAAATATACTTTCAAAATCACTTGGTAAGTAAACGTTTCTGACAACTCATCAATTATATTGGAATTAAAAGTCGGGCACGGGTTGGTTTCCCACAATCAGATAATAGAATTTCCAAAAAATGTAGCAACTAACCATTTTGTTTAATTCTACTCATTTTTCAACTTTGATGCAATTTAGTGCTTAATATTCCTTCCCATTCATGAAAATCATTAAAAATCGCTGGAAGAGAGTAATTTACAAAATTGAACCAAGTATAGGGAGTCAATAATCAATCGAATAATGTTGAATTAAGGAATTTTGACAAGTTTGACTCATCTGGACTAATTTAATCCTTATTTTTAAACATGTGTCACAGCAGAAACAAAATGATTTTGTGGTGTCTCTGTCAATTAAATTATCTTCAAGCGGAAGGTTAATAAATTTCGTACCCTGACCCTCCATCATTGGGTCAGGATCACCATAGGACCTTTTAACCACACCTTGAGGTCATTTTATTCTCAGAATTATCTTGCATTTTACACTTGAGAATCATCTTTTAGTTTACGCTATTCGGCATTTCAAATTTTAGATTAGATTTCCAATTCCAGTCCAGAATAGTATCTTCCAAAAACCACACGTCGTCACCCCAATCAATATGTAGAATCCAATTTTGGATATTTTCTGTGGTTAGTAAACCTCCTTCCTGGAAGGTTTCAATTGTGTCAAATTGAGTCATGAATGAATCATTTTCATGATCAAATTCATTCAACAAAGACGACTGTCTCGAATCGATCAGAACTACAAAATCGATTTTGATTTCTGAAAGTCGTCTATCTGTCCCTTAAAACGTTATTATTACGATACTTTTTGTTCGAAATATACTCCTTCTTGTTAGACATTTTTGTTCTTGATACAAGTCCAATCGATCCAAAAACAACATTCATTGTTCCTTGAGAGCCTTATAGTTTTTAGTTTTTTACTTTCATCTAATTGTATTTAGCCTAAAAATATTCTAAAAGTCCAAAAATATAAAATCACAAAAATTTCACTTTTACATTGTGCGTGCCAAGAAAAACGCGTACCTGGCCTTTGTTCCCCCGCCCCAGTGAGAGTGAACCCTTTTCGGTTTTTTCGGTTCGGATGATGGTTTTAGAGAACTTTCTTAAGCCCAGATGCGTCAGGATAAGAAAGAAGGTATTTAAAATTGACGTTTAAAAAAGCTCACCAACATATTTTAGTATAGTGACGATTTAATAATTATAATATTATCTCAGGATTTTAACAAAGCTAACCATAAGTAAGATCCAAATTAGCTAGGCCCTCAGAAACGTTAGTCGATGACACAACCGGGTATATGGGAACTGCATGAGATTAAATATTTTCTCGGGTCCGGAACCATAAAATTGCACAGGAATTCTGGGTAATGGGACCCCAAAAATGCCATTTCCCATATAAGGGGACCAGATTCGAGTTTTAAATACGCAACTGAAGTATGTTCATTCATACACTTGAGGGACCACAAAATTACTCGGGGTCGTCGCTTAATGAAAAGTCGGCCCATGCACTTGTTTCCTGTTAAGGGAACCCCAATTACTAGTGATTTTTGCCTCTTGTATTAACAACTGTGCCCTTCACAGGGAACAATTTCGGATTTTTGCTAAGAAAAAGGACCACAAAATACCTATAAGATCCTATTCAAAATTATCAACTATAGGCATTTTAATTCGGATTACAAATACATATACAATTATATAAAGTTCATAGCTGGCATTTATGGGAAACAAAGAATCAAGCCGTATGCGTATGTATTGTTGCAATCGACCAAAAATTCTTGGACGAAGAGAACTCATTTTCAAGCTCGTGATGAGGCTTTTGGGCCTGAATCGAGACTCAAAGTCCAGAAGCGTTTGATAAATTCGTTAGTAATTTGGAATTTTTTAAATCTCATCATTTAGATCAAAAGATGATTTTGGACGCACAAAATTTTAAACATCTACTTTGATTAAAATACAGTAATTGAATGGGTTTATGATAGATTTTTTTGCAAATCCACAAAATTACTCACATAGCCCTTACTATGAAACAAAAGAAGTATTTAGCAATACTTAATTTACGTTCGTTTTTTTGTCAAATTAGAGTGAAATTTAATAGTAGTAAGTTTTGATTTTTATCCTGACCATTTAAGAAAAGTAGATTTGTGCTCCATCCATAATCCCTTCCGGTCTTTTTTTTCTGCAATTTGCAAAACCAGATTGATTTTTCTATTGTTTATGCAATTTGGGGCATGAATGATTGATTGGGTTAGGTTATTAGCTGGATCAATGGAAAAAATGCTTACTGGGCAGATACAAATTACTGTACTACACTACACTACATTAGTACTATTAGTAGTACGTGTTCTAGTACATAGAATTTGCCCAAAAATTGGCGAGACTCACCAAGAGACTCATTCACAATGGCATGATGATGAGTTCAAAAAGGTCTCATGAAATGTTAAAAAATAGTATTTAGGGTTCCACCGAGTAAGTAGTACATACCGGGTATCCTAATAACTCGAGCAAAAATTTAAGTCAAACAATACAAAATTTTCTTCTGGTCATGCTGGGAGCGTTGTCACCCAAAAGGTCCTCATTGAAACACATACGAGTATTTCACAATATAATTGGCATAAATGGGATTTAATTATCGGATTTTATGAGAAAAACCCGGGGATTTGACCCAAAATACTATGATTCCCGTAATCGGTACAACCATATACAGTATTTCATATTTCCATGATGAAATTCCTGCATGATTTCTAACATCTTGGCTTCCTCCAAGGATATTCTCCTTACCCCAAGCAAGCTCACTGATCTGATCTCATTCTTTCTTAAAGATCTTTAAGTCTGGAACTACTGTATATCGTATTTTTGCACAAAAAAGCCCATTGTCTTGTCTTGATCTATCTGGTATAAAATTGAGTCTTTTACATGAGTTCTGACTTCACTTCGAAGTTGATCTTGGTCCAAGAAAGAAGCACTCTAGAACACCAGCATCAAGAGTGCCCATTTTTTTAGTTTTTACAATTCCTTTTTTTAACTCTGTTCATGATTCAACACCCAAGAAGTAAATTCCATTTTTAAGTTTTTCATTTTCTATTTTGTCATAAAGCCCCAATTGAAAGTTCAAGGTCAGAGTCAGATCAGAATGCCGCATCTGAGTCAACCAGACGCTCAAGCCGCTCCCGTCCTGACTTTGGACAAAATGGACTCACTTTCCCATGAATCCTCCTCCTCAGGAGCCCCTGAGAAGGTGGTAGGGCTCATGATGGGTCAATGTCAAGGAGATGGAGATGACCCAGTTCTTCTTGATGGAACCTCTCCCACTGACGACCCCGAGGCTCCTCTCATTGTGATTCCACTTCATTTGACAAAATCCAATGGATTCTCAAAGTCAATTGTCAAGGCCAGCCCGGAGGATAAGGTCAATGGAACTCTCCAGTCAAAACCTATCATCATCACGGACAAGGACAATTGTCGTCGGAAAGGTCAACAATCAAGAGCTCAAGGAGGACGAGAGAGGAACAGGGACAAGGGTCGGTCTCTTGGACAAAGACAATTGAAACGAGTTGTTGTTCCAAATCCTTATGTTGGGATTCAAAAGAGAGGTGTCAAGGTCAGTCCTGAGGAATTGGCTCGTAGAGCCCTTGGTTCCATCTACTCAACCCCTCCTGGACCCTTACTTGTGAATAGTAGTACCCTCATGGATGACTCTTCCCTTTTCAAATCCTTTGACCCTGAGAGGGAACGACCCAATAAGATTTATCGAGTCGTCTTGACTGGAGGTGAGATATGATTTTTTTTACGATTTTGGCAAATTAAAAATGACTCCATGTACATTCACAATTTTCATAATTTCATACCAAGCAACTGATTCCATTTTATGATGGTTACGAGATATTTATTATATTAGACATTTTCTGATCGTCAAATGCCATTTAGTAAAATCTTGAACTTGAGCTTAAGTATGAGAAGTGTTGCTCAAATGTACCTCTAGTATTATTATGGTCTGCGAAGCATTGACCATTATGCATTCGTATTTTCCGTCCGTCCGTCCGTCCGTCAGAAGACACTCTAACTTTTGAACGCTTTCGATTTTCGAACTGAAACTTTCAGGATACATTCGTACT
>JAQIYE010000606.1:0-11571 GCA_034699765.1 Xenyllodes armatus
ATATGAGGTTGTCAGGGTAACCCTATGCCGAGTATATGGCGATGATGATGATTTTTGAGCAAAATTTCGCAATAAAAAGCGAACCGTAAATGCTAATATGGTGATTCGCGAACTCAAACTTTCTATTCCTAGTATGAATGTATCCTGAAAGTTTCAGTTCGAAAATCGAAAGCGTTAAAATGTTATCTTGTCTTCTGACAGACAGACGGACAGACAAACAGACAGAAAATACGAATGCATAATGGTCAATGCTACGCAGACCATAATAATCCTTAAACAGTACAATTCATCTATATGTAATATGGGTGCTGCATTAAATACAGCATGTAAGCTTCCTTACCCTGGGAGATATCAGAAGGCAATGGTGTCCTAAACACAGCCCATTGTGTATTTTCACTTCCTTGTTCAGTAAGAATAATCTTTGGCCGAATCCACTGGGTAACCAAGTCCGTTGGGGTCGAGGGAGAGCCAGTCTTGTAGTATAAAGATTTGGGAGCAGGAGGAAATGAATCATCTACAAAAGGATCGCCAATCTTAAGACAAAATGCTACAATATCTTGGTATTTTTGCTTGGTTCCTTTCTTGGCAGCAGTAATGACAGTAAGCTGGGTTGAAGGAGCTGGAGTGGATTTGGTCCCTGTTTCAACCTTTTTTTCACACTGACACATCTCACATATTGATGACTTCATTGGATTTTTGAAAGTACATTGGCTACACGACCATTTCTTTCTGGACATCCCACTTGAACCCTACTGGTCAAATTGATAAATTAGTAACTAAACATACTTCAAGGATTCCTACATCATTTATTAAATGCCCTTACCCTGAAATCCTTGATTTTCTCCCAATGACAAGCATGACAGCGAGCTGAGTACAATTGGTTTTGGAGTGTACACTTCGGGCATGTCCAATACTCAGTCACTGCCACGGATCTTGGTCTCTCAATCTTCTTTTTTGAACTACCTGAACTTTTTTCGCTGGCAGATGAGGTTACTGGAGTATTTGGGAGTGAAGATTTCCCACAAAGCTCACATGATTCTCTTCCCACAGGATTGGCCAGGGTACATTCTGAGCAAGTCCATCTTTGTAATACAGACAAATCCTGAAAATCGGTCTCCAAACTAATAGCTGGAAGGGAAGATCGTCTTGGTCCAGTGTTAGAGCGAATAAGTGCTTTTGCCGCCACAGCTCGGGTACCGAAATCATCCTCGTCAATATATCTGATCTCGTCATCACAAATATTAGAGTCTATGGATAGTCTGGCCGCTGATGACAAGGATGGTTCGTCTTTGCAAGGTGCTGATTCAGGAGACTGTTGATGCACTTGTGATCTAAACCGAGAAAGTTGTTTTTGACCATTGTGACAACTGGAAGTCTTGATTAATACAGGTGTTTCATTCTCTGAAGTAAGTTTGTTTGACGTATGATTTTTCTCGTTCTCAGCGCTTTGTCCCCGAGAATCCTCTGAAGAGGGGACTGGACTAGAAATAGAGTTCTTTAAAGCTTGCTGGTCCTTGATACTTAGCTTCTTCGGTAATATGGCAGCTTTCTTGAAGTCATCTTCATTGGTCACCTTACTAAATCGAATGGATGTACCATTTGTCTCTTCTGTGATTGTTCCAATTATTTCATCTAAATTAACGGCGTTTATAAAATCTTTTTCAGATTGAATAGAATTTGGCGAGATAGTATGAGTGATTTCTTGTCTAAAATCTGGAGCAGGTGGATTCAATGGGCTTTTTTGAGGAATATTTTCAAACCGGACTGCATTCGGTTGAAAGATTAAATTACTGGATTCATCTGGTGCGGATGGAGTACTTAAATTTAAATTAAATACAAAATCTTGGGCATTTTGAATTGAACTTTTTGATGTTGTGGCTTCTAATTCTGCAGGCAACTTTGAGTAAGTGCCTTTATGGTCAGACAAAGAAGGGTAAGGGCACTTTTGGATGTTTCTTTTGTTTTTGAGCTCTTTCTGGGGCTCTGGTTTTTGATGGCATGTAAGATCTTGATGTGATGCTGAGGTCTCATCAGGAATCAATTCAATTCTCCATTCTGTATAAGGGCGAGAGGACGTAATTTCTCTTTTATCTCCCGAGATTGACTCGAAATATAACTCTGAGTCCGTGGCTGATCGAGGAATCGGTGCCTGTTTTTCAGTGACAGGACTCGGAGTACGTATTCTATCTGAACTAGCAATGAAATGGTAGGGATGGTGGTGAGAAGCGTGACGGCGACTTCTTGGTGAGTCCCTCGGCAGTGTATTTAGATTTGAATTGTGACTAGATAAGTTGTTGTAATTGTCCTTTAAAAGAACTTGAGTCTTTTCATTGGTTGAGATTCCTAAATGAGACGGCGAGAGATATGAGCAAACGCCTGGCTCCATGGCTAAGACTCCACAATTCAAAGTGGCAGTCTCAATATGGCCTGATGTGATTTCTTTGGTCGGAAATTCAGAGGACCTGCTTGAAGACAATACTTTCTGTGAACTTTCCAATCGTTGGCCAATTTCTTGTAGCTTAGGGACTGTCTTTGTTCCTGGCTCTGGTACTTCGTTTTGAGAAATACTTCCATTTGAGAGGTTTACTTCATTGGAAACACATTCGTGGGTAGTACTAAAACAAAAGAAAAGTTCAAAACATTGAATTCCAACTACAGCAAATAAACTAAACATTACTTTATATTTTATTTAGCCAAAATAAAAGTTTTTAATTTCCACAAAACTGGAAAAACCATACCATTCGGTCGTAGTTGGCTCCTCCAGTCGACACTCGAAAGACACAGATTGAGATTGTTCCAACTCCATGGGCAGAATACGGTCCTCCTGACCCTGACCCTCCTCTTTCCTTATGATCCCATCCATCAACTCAAGTTGCAAGTCCTCTTCTTTAAAGGGCTCGACTGACCTCTCGCTGTTACATTGTGTACAATAGATTAGTTCAGTTGGATTGATATGAGCACAATGTGGACAATGCCATTGAAGTACAGAAGCTATTGACCCCATAGGTCAGTAGTCCAGCCTGTATTCCAACGAACTGATCTCCATCTTTTATAACTTAATACATGTTGTAATGCAGTCATCAACATCAACTGTGACCATCCTGAAAAAAAATAGTTTAAGATGCTCTGTAATTTTAATTTTTTTAAATCAAACGACAAAACATATCTTCTGACATTCTTTGAGCTTTGATTTAGATTTACTTACGATCAGTTTCTCCAAAATGAGAAGGGGAGGCCAAGGCCAATGTTGAGTGGTCTGGACTAATTAAGTGGTGTTGTGAACAGCTAAATCCCTTTTTAATCTCCACAGGAAGTTGTATCTTCCAAATTCAGGCTATAGGTTATTGTCCCGAAATACTTTGATGAATCCACGGAGGACAACTACACCCTTTAAAAAAATATTAAAAGATCCCATTCGTATTTAAATCAAAACAATAATTGAAAAGTTATTCGAATTTCCTCTTATGACTTACAAGAAGAAAATTGATAACATTTGTACAAAAAGTAAACAAAAGGATATTAAATGTCTAAATGCAAATGAAGAGTTGGATTCTAAGGTCCAACCAAAACCAGGAGGAAGATGGTCCAGAATGGACTCCCATGACTGGGATGGTCTTATGAACATCAACAAATAGACCAAACTAATACTTCTAAACATCTGTATAGAGGGTCACAGTAGTAGTGGTGCACTTTTATTTCTGGTCCGACCGAGCATGTTGTTTCTATACTTGGTTACAGAGGAAGAGGAGGGGTTTCCTCAGGTGGTGGGACAGAACTCGACTCCACCTTCTTATTTATTATGGTCTGCGAAGCATTGACCATTATGCATTCGTATTTTCCGTCTGTCTGTCAGAAGGCACGATAACATATTAACGCTTTCGATTTTCGATTTGAAATCTCATGTTATATACGATTGTCACATGTGAATAAAAAACAATTGAATTGAATTGAATTGAAACTTTCAGGATACATTTGTACTAGGAATAGGAACTTTGAGTTCGCGAATCAGCATTCTAGCATTTACGGTCCTCGTTTTATTGCGAAATTTCGTTCAAAAATCATCATTATCGCCATATACTCGGCATAGGATTACCCTGACAAGCTGATATGAAATTGGTGTCATTCGACGCGGCTCATTATGGCAAACAACATTAACATTGAGCGTTTTGACCTATGCCCTAAGGGTTTACCTCTAGAGGTCACCAAAGCTCAAATTTATATTTCATGGGTTTTCTAATCAAAAATGCATATAACGTTTACAAAAAGGGGTTTTACATTCAAAATTACATTTGACTTTTGCGTGACCTCAATCAAAGGTCAAGGTCAAATGAGGCAAAGTGAGATTTCTTGCAATTTCAATGCAGAAATGCATAAAACGTTTACGCGGAACGTTTTTTACGTTCAAAATTGCATTTGACCTTTGCGTGACCTCAATCAAAGGTCAAGGTCAATACAGATAACGTTTTTCCTTATCGCAGGCCATATCTACACACCGCTTATAGCGGTTTGTTAGCTCTTAAATTATAGAATTGTAGTAGGCACTGAAAATTGACAAGGGTCAACTCCAATTCTCCAGCAGTTCATACTAATTGACATGTCATTTTCTAATGTGAAATGAATTCTACAACCGCTGGAGAAATTAGAAAACGTCATTTCTACTCTGGAACTGGAAAGCGTCAAATGTTTACCACATGGCTTTGTAAACTGTAAATAAATGGCAAAGTGTGAATTCCACATTACGTTTTAATAAGTCATAATTATTACAATAAACATATATGGTAATGTGGGACTTTTCACTCTAGAACATGTCATATAACATAAGGAAGAATTTCACAAACATCCTTCGACATGTGTGGTGTAACATCACAAGAATTTCCACTCCTTTAACGTCAATATAATACATGCTCCTTTGCCCTTGGACTCTCCCACGAACTTTCACCATATGAGACTCATTAAACCTTCATTTTTCCCTTTTCAAAATATAACTGATTTAGGACTGTTGGCTAAAAACCTTACCAAAAATGTTGGAAATCATAATTGTAATATTCTTAGATTTAGAAGATAACGTTTATATGTTTAAATGTAGCAACATAAACAAGTTTGATCATTAGATTTATTGGGGCATTAGACCTTTAGGCGCATGTCTGTCTGCAATATCAATTCCGCAGGTCATCAAAGGTCAATTGAATTAACAGAATATGATAACTCATGACTCACAACATAGCGCGTAGGGGTTGTTCTTTACCAGTATGGCAAACGTTCGAAGAAACCATCCGTCTTCTTCATCAACACTTCGGCGGATTAAATTTAAATCATAAAAGAACGTGTTGTCTACTGGCTAGCTTGTCCCAAATATTACTTTTAGGGAATCCAAGCAGTTAGTTTTTAAAGGATTGAAACGGAAAGGATGCAAACGTATTTGTTTTAGGACAAAAATGTTACAACAATACAAATTATTAGCTACGCAAAAAAAAAGTTGGATTTTGCCCATAAGGTTACATTTCAGCCCTCCTCACGTTGAGAAACATTATGTCCATTCCATGTCTTTTACCTCAGTTCCTTGGGTAAAAGGGAGAATTCCCAGCAACTCGCTATTACAAACTCCCATAGTAGAGTAGTACAACGAATATAAAATCCTCAAGGACCAACAACAAAAATAAGTTTAGGGTTCAATTTCATATTCCTTCCTTACCCATGTATCTCATCCTGTCCTGTGGTGAAACTCAATAATGTTGTTTCTTCCCAGGGTATAATAATAATATTAGGATGTTTCTTCCTCATTTATTTCTGATTTTGTGAGGATCCTGTCCTATTCATGTATACATAAATATCCCACTTACTCACTCATATTTACAGATTCCTCCTTATCATTTCGCATTTGATTTTATTTAGTTTGAGGGAAGATAAAGAGACACTGATTGAGTTGTTTTGGATTTTACATTTAATTTACGAGATTTGTTCGAATTTGTGGTTAACTATTGATATTAATTTGTATCTGATTGATTGATGAGGAAGTTTTGAATGGAGTCCTTTGACCTGACCTGACCTACGACCGTCCGTCCGTCCCCCACACTTACTTTCTTCAATCTTGTTATTTATTTGGTAAGTCGTATTAAGGTGTAAGATATTCGGGATTTCCATTAGATTATGTAATACAATGACTTTGAAACGACACTCCATGATTAATTAATTTTTTGGGTGTTTGGGAACAGATTCCTTCTAAACAACACGTTACAAGGCACAAGTCAAGTTCTAACACAATCTCAAGACGAATAGTTTGAAGTTGATTGGCGATTCAAAATGCGGAAGTGGGTCTCTGGCCTTTGTAAAGTCTGTGGCCTAAAGAAGACAAAAGAGGAAAATGAGAGTAAGTGTAAGTGAAACTTTCAGTTATTTAACAATGAAAATAAATCTACAAAATTTTAAATGTTGTCCGAAATCCTTTAATTCTGCTTAAAGCCCGATTTTTCTCAGGCGTAGCGCGTAGTATGACCTTGCAAGTAAGTGGAAATAGTAACAACTTTACAACTTTTAATGCCAGCGATCGCGCTGTCTCTAAAATTGTGTTCTAATTTGTTAAGTATGTTAATTTATCTTTTTGTTTTCAGTGTACATCAGGCCCGTAGATGAGAACAGTGAGCCACCATTGAGTCCTCAAATCGTGGGTTTGGAAAGCGGTAATAGTAGTCCAACTCTCTCTTCTGTATCTAGTGGTGGTGCCTACATCCCAATCTCAGAATGTTTCACTGGAAAACCTATTGTTATGAACGGAAAGGGGTCTGGTGATCATGAGGTCCCGTATTGCAATACAACTTTGTTTCCCTTCCCGCCAAAGGTCAATTGGGCGACTCATCCAGTAAAAAAAGCAGTTCCTCAAACCCCAAAGGAAAATTCTTTACCTCCACCAGGGTTTGTTCCAATTGCACCACCAAGGCCTCCTAAAACGTTGGAACGTTCTGTCAATGGAACTGCAGTCACGTCCGCTCCATACACCGGGAATGAAAATGGTAGGATAAAATCCTATGGACGACCCATTGTTTCTCGGAGTGAAGCATTGGAGGATAACCAAGACTCGTCATCAACTTCTTCATCTCTGCAATCTCCGCCAGGTTCTGCGTCGACATTGTATTGTAATTTACCGGATGCTCCACCACCTGTTCAAATGAAAGCTCAGTCAAATAACCACTCTTTAGACTCACGTTATCCAAGAAGACAAAGAGGTAGCCATTCTTCCAGTACTTTGCCTGCTAGTACAAGAAGACGAGTAGGACCAATGATTTCACCCAATGACAGGAAACCTGTGATTCTTCATGAGTACGAGCCTCCGCCAGAACTTTTAGGGACGTATACCCAGATCGACTGCAACGCTCTTGCCGAAAGTAGTTCGGCATTAGAGTTGAAACCTCATTCTCATTCTCGGAGTACTTTGAATAAGAAAGCTGGGCAATCTGATGTTAGTGCTTCCGTTGAGTATAGGCTCATCGACCATGTCAAAACCAAGGCATTGAATGTTATGCGCCAAGAACGAGAAGAACAACTCAGATCGACTCCTGTGAACAAGGCCTCAAACTAATACTTGAGTTTGTGTTGTGTTTTGAACTCAGGCATAACAATGATCAAGTCGTTGTATTACTACCCTATACTAATAGTAATAAGTAGCACTGGACAAGACGAAGAACAGTTATCATGACCTATGTGGAACCGAAAACTTATCAATTGTTAAAGGGGGTGTCTGATGGAAGGAATAGATTGTAATTACTAAAAGGAACAATTTTGTGCTTTACAGTGACCTCGATTTCAAGCTCAAAGTTCCAAAAGAACAAGAGTGCCAATTTGTAATCATCGCGTAAATATTTAGGCTTTTCTTGCCTTGCAAAGGGCTTTGCCATATACTAAAATATCGTCCTACAACGAGAGTGTCTTTTGTAATAGGGTTTTTAATATTTTGATTTTGACACAATGACTTACTAGTTATTACATTTTGACAACCATTATTGTACAATTTTTTTTCAATTTCTTCATTTTATCAAATACGAATAAATAGTAGCTTTAGCCATTATTTAAAGAGATTGTTTTTACAAATCTGGTAATGATAATATGCATTAATCTCCTGGAATATATTATAGATTTTATTATAATAGTTTACTTATTGAGATATATTATGGTAAAAAGGATATATCAGTAGTCAACTAATAATGAACAATCAAAGACAGGTTAATATTTTGGGTAAAATATTTTACAAAGTCAAGCCAAAAAGCAAGGATCCGTAAAAACATTAAGCGTACGGGTCGAATATTTTATTGGCGTTATTATTATGAAATTAATAAATTATGATATGTTGAACAAATTCTGGTACTCCTTCATATGAGTTAAGTTGGACTGATTTCTTACTTAAAATCGATCCAACAAAATTTAGTTTCAAACTATATAAATGTTTCTTTAAAGTTCAGGAATTACATTGCTTACGGCCTTGTTGTTTAATTTTTACTTTATTTACCTATACCTTGATAATTATTATTCAATGAATAATTCATATGTCATACTACTTTTAACACATTTTTGTCGACGAGCGTTATCCCAACTCAGTCGTTATAAAAGTTACTGACAAAAACCTTTTGATTGGAGTAGTAGCATAATGAAAAATTATCAAATGTTCATTTAAAAAAACATGTGCCGAGGTCAGTCTCTAAAATTAATTCACCTTACCCCTCAAAAACATGACGCGTTCACCTGCTTGCGCTGCGGCGGCATTAGCTAGCTTTAGGTTGGAATTTGGAATCTCGCCTTATCCTATTGGATCCAGAATGAACAATATGACTATAGAAGATTCCTATTTTCCATCGGCTGGAGACACAAAAGACTATCCAGTCCCAGGTCAGGTCATCCTTTGGATAAAATGGTTTCACACAGTTTTACCATAACTTTTCTCCGGGTCAAAATTTCTTGGTCCAAAACTTTTATCATACTCATTTTAAGCATAGTCCGTCCAGAACTTTAGGTCAACAAAATCAATGATGTGGATCTACATTCGATAATAATTTATACATTTCCATCATGTCTCACTACGGCAGACTCTGCTGGAGATGAAGGCGTAGACTTGTGGTTGCTGATATTGGAATAGCAGGTCACGTCCCGCATAAGCAGAAGGTTCAAAAGTTTATTTTCAAGTTTCAAGTTCAAGTGTTTGGGGCATTGTCATTGTGAAACATACGTATCTTATCTCTAAATTATGCTGACGCTGACCTGAAATAGACTGAAACCGGAATCTAAGAGGGGTTATATCTATCGATATAACTTTATTAGTCTATTCTAGCGTTCCGTGCTAGAAAATTTTGCCACTTCTAGGCAGGATTGGCGTTACGCATATCGCACTGCGAATATAAATTGCGATAAAACATTGAAAAGAGCGAAAAAGCCAACTATAGGAGTGGCCAATATCGCAGTGCAAAAAATGCGAAAAAACATGAAAACTGCGAAAAAGGCCAACTCTGCTTCTAGGCCAAAAACCTCATGAAGTCACCCTTACTTTTTGTACGAAGCTATAGCAAGCGCGTAGTGCAATTTTTTTCACATTTCATAGTTCAAAGCGCACAAAAAAACCTATTTCACGATTTGCTATTTTACCATAACCAAAGAAATTCTATAAAGGGGGTGATCTTTTGCCAACTTTTAAGAGGGGGTGGCACCCACGGACGCTTACTGGGTTTCGGACTATGGACCTGACATGACATTTCTTTTCCAGGTTTATAAAGGGACTGGACTAAATGCAGAAGTGACGCTTGATGACATTCCTACAACAATATACCCAATATTTATCGATCCGGAATTCGGACAATGCTAAAGTTTACTCAAATTTAGCGTTCAGCCCAGATCCAAATGAGAACTGACCCAAAACGCTTATTGATCTATTTTTCAGTGATCATGATTTTCAGACTATGTCTTTGTCTACATGAACCTGCGAGATTACTATATAGAGCCGTCCTTCCACTCCTTAAAGTTAGCCAAGTTAAACAGGACATTTTGAGGTCAGGTATGAACTCAGATTCTACGACCGATTTTATTCAATAGATTAAGACCCTTACATTTTCGATATTTTATTTTTAAACCGATCACCGATTACGGTCTTATGTGATCATGCTGTCTGTCTGTGTGTCCGACCGCAAGATTTCCATCATTTTCCATTCATTTTCGCTTCATTAGTAAAAATGCTGATTTTCATTTGTGATACAGTTAGATGGTCTTTAGGGCATTCCAGTTGTGAAGTGGTGGGTTTATGTAGTTGAGATAAAACTTGACTTGGTTGTGAAGCACTTGGCCGAATCTAGCGACATCTTTGCAAGTGCTTCCAATTTCGATAAAATTTATTTTAGTTGGGAAGCAGTTTGATGATTTCTGAGTAAATTGCATGCGCGTGAAATTGAACAAATTATCAATTTGTGGTCAAATGTTAACTAATTGTTAGTTTAATGTTGTGTAAGAACAGCTAGTTACCTATTTAAGGTTTTCCAAGGTCAACTAGTCGTCAGTCTAAGGTTGTACAGGATCAACCAACTGGCAGTTTACGGTTGTCTAAGGCCAACAATTTGTCAGTTTAAGGTTGTCCAAATACCAACAATACGGCTAGTTTTTTAGTGTGAATCTGTTGATGGTTTATGTGAGTTACTGGAAAATGTAAAAGGTCACACAGGGATTTCTACCTTAAGTCTCAAATCCCAACATATCCCCTTTCCTTGAGCTCCATGAGAGATACGCCTTTGTTGACTCTCTCTCATGAAAACTTACCCCTTCACAGGAAAAATGTTGCGACCTGTCTCAACCTCAACGCCCTCAAAAAATCAAGATATGTTAAAAATGCTCGATTGGGACAGAGAATAAGGAAATTATTGTCCTTCATCCAGAAACATTTACGCCAATTGATGAGGTAGGGTAAAACTATACATTTTGTGATAGCTCCCTTAAAAGTTTGGTGACCTCTCCATGTCAATCCTTTCATTTTATAGGCAAAGTTGAATTTGACCAAAATCCATGTATTCATTTCAACCTCTGGTCTCTTTGATATTGACTATATTATTATGGTCTGCGAAGCATTGACCATTATGCATTCGCATTTCTGTCTGTCTGTCCGGCTGTCTGTCAGAAAGCACTCTAACTTTTTAACGCTTTCGATTTTCGAACTGAAACTTTCAGGGTACATTTGTACTAGGACTAGAAAGTTTGAGTTCGCGAGTCAGCATTCTAGCATTTACGATTCACATTTTATTGCGAAATTTTGCTCAATAATCATCATCATCGCCACATACTCGTTATAGGGTTGCCCTGACAACCTTATATGAAACTGGCGTCATTCGACGCGTCTCATTATGGCAAACAACATTAACATTGGGAGTTTTGACCTAGGTCATACGTTTTGACCTCTAGAGGCCACGAAAGGTCAACATTTTCATTTTAGGTATTTTCGAATATCAAACGTTTTCGGAAAGCGTTTCTACGTTCGAAATTACATTTGACCTTTGCATGACCTCAATCAAAGGTCAAGGTCAAATGGGGCAAAGTGAGATTTCTTGCGTTTTC
>JAQIYE010000607.1:0-11569 GCA_034699765.1 Xenyllodes armatus
CTCTGAGGCTAGACCTACTGAGCTACACAACTATTCCTAATTATAATTTGGACTCTTAATTTCCCTGAATTCAAATAAATACATTTCCATACATGCACTATGAATGATAGACTTCACACGACACAACATCCTCAAACTTAGACATTTGACCTTTCCATGTACTAAGCTAAGTTAAACTTAACTTAACTAAAAGATCAACTATTTTGATTCTCTAAAATAGTTGTCAGGATTGAAATCACAGATACACAACCGAATGTATAAACAGACGAGGGGTCGATAAAGGATCCTTAAAAAGTCAGGGTCATTTTCATGTTTAGTAGTTGAAACTTGGCCTTTTTGACCCCATTGATTTAACCTGCTTGAGCTGATACACCAATCAAACTCCATCCTTACGACCTTTCCTTTCTTTTCCTCTTTCAACTTCTTACTACTAAAAATACAAAATGTAATCATAATCATACCTGGCCTCAAAGTACAAATCCAAGCGTACCATTAAATTCTTAAATCTACTTTTTCAAATACTCAAAGTAGTAATATAAAACATTAAATAGTGGATCATCATATCAAGGACTCAACACGATCAAACGACAATGCAATACAAAGAAAGATCAATTCGAAATCATGATTTGTAATTCAAAAAACAACAAAGATCAAGTAAAAAATAAAAATTCATTCAATTACACATTAGTAGTCTGCCTGGACCTACATAAGTAACAGTTAACTCTCACTGAGGTGGCAGGGGCGATAGATTTAAATTAAACTAAGTTATAGAACCACGTAGTCCGTAGCCTAAACCGTAACCGTAACGCTGGACAAAAAAACAGTTTTAAGCCCCAGAGGCTCTAGAAAAATTAATTTAACATGCATAAGAAAAAATTAAACTATAACTAATTAAGTAAGTTATGTTTGTTGGATATTTAAAGTAGAAGTTGAGGAGACTCTATGGAGAGCTTATGGGTTAGCCATTTGAGTTTTCCAATTTGTAAAGCTTTTTGTTTTGTTGAAGTCAGGAAAGTGCATATATTCATATACGATTGAGTAAAGGGGGTTGGGGTTGAAGGGGACCCTCTCATTCTGTAGGCGTCCCTAACATATTTCGTAGATACTGCTCAATTTCCGTGTCAATGAGACGATGGAAGAAGAGATGATCACGACATTTGAGGCCGATGGAACGAAGGGCCGGGAGTCTGAGTAATAATTTTGCAAATCGTCCTGGTTCGGATGGATACTTGTTCCTTGTGTACTCTTCAAGTGTGGCATACACCTTGTCTCGAAGACTCTCTACTGTTAGCATGGATTGTGGGCTGAGCCCATTAGCATCTGAAAAAATAACACAAGGGAATCCGAGGTCATAGTAAAGGTCGAGGCGCGGTCATATTGGCCAAACCAATGTTTATATTTAAAGGTCATAAAATTTACCAGGATTGAGTAGGATAATAGCACGTAGACACCCAAGCTCCGCCTTGTCCACATTCATATCCTTCATTTTGACTACAACTTCTGAGATGATTCTATCATAAATGGAACTTAGGCCGACACCACTCTAAAGAATTTTCAAAAAGGCTCATTTTCAAGTATATCATTAATAAAACGCTTCTCGACTTGTCTAGATTTGTGCATGACTTACCAGCCCAGGGGTATGTCTATGAACTGTTAAACCAGTGGCAAGGACAAGACCTTCTTTAACAAACATTGATCGGTGTGCGACGCCAGCGATTAGTAACTCGTTCCAACCTTTTAAAATAAAAAACGTCAAATTTTTAAAATCATTTCTTGAATCGCGACGTAGTGCTCTTATGACCTTGACCTTATGAACTTTTACTAAACTTACCACCCATCAGTGTGAGGACTCGATCAGAGAGACACAACTCATTAAAGTGTGGGACATGTTTAGCCCATTCCACAAGTTGACTCAATTGTTTATCAGCAGCTTGACATATGTCACTCATTCCAAGGGACTCGGTCTCTTGAATTGGTTTTTCACGGAGTTCAACCCTCTTTTCAGCATCCACAATCCTTTCAAGGGACATTTCAGACTGGAAGGATGATGTAGACTCAACCTCGCTCTCACCTCTCTCTCGTGTCCTTTGACGCTCCTCCTGGAAATGAGAAAAGGACATGGAGGGGTCAAGGTCAATGAGCTCAAATCAACAACGTAAGAACAAGGAGTGAAAAGTTAATAAGCTAGGCAGATCAATCTGGTCTCAAAATTAGAGATATCTTTGAAAAGGAAATTTTAGAAAGGTTTGTTTAAACTTAATAACAATTTGATTGTTTCGTCTTGTCTGTAATTACAAGAAAGAGAATGGATTTTCACCTGTGCAGAGGACCTTCTCCTACTTCGAGTTTCCTCATGAGACTGATTATGTTTGTGACAAGGCAAATTAGCAGTTCATAAAAATGTAAAAAAAACAGACAAAAACATGCATACATTTATAACAACATCCAAATCAATCAATCAATAATTATTATTAAATAAGTTGTAATGTTTTCTGAACTACGTCTATAAAGGTGCAATTTCTCTTCAAGCACAAGCTTCAGAAAAATGTTTCGCAATGAAAAATCTATTTCGAATTCTATTGGAATGGAAATTATAAAACTACAAATACATAAGCATTCATGCGAACCATTAAATCATTTTAGCGTACTTCGCTACACTAATAATAGGTCCTCGCACAGGTACCACATAATCCAACTGAATCCAAAAAAGTTGAGACCTTGACCATCTATAGAAAATTCGTCATTTCTCGGAAACTTTACAAAACACAATCAATGACCTGATCCGAAAAATGAAAAGCTATCTCATACAGTTTCATGTAAATCATCCTTTCTAAGGCTATCCTCACAATTTCGTTGACCTCTCGCATTTCAAAATTCATAAGAACCATATGAAAAAATTACCTGGACAGCCTCCCTCTTCATTCCCATATTTAAACATTTTTGGTAGCGACAGTATTGACAACGATTCCTATGCCTCTTGTCAATCGTACAACCCTTGTCCTCTCTACAAGCATATGAGAGATCCTTTCGAACGGTTCGTTTGAAGAAGCCCTTACAACCCTCACAACTGTAGACTCCGTAATGTTTTCCAGATGCACGATCTCCACAAATTGAACAAAGGTGTTTAGAACCACTTAGAGGATGATTGGGTGGAAATTGACCATTGTTGGTTGGAGAAACTCCATTGGAACTTGTGGAAGAGGATCCATTGGAGAGGAGGCCATTGGTTCCATTGTTATTAATTGACCCAGAACCACCACCAGTGAGGAGGAATCCAGGGGTTAGAGGAAATGAGGATTGTGAAAGGCTGAAAATGGAGAGAAAAGGAAATTTTTAAAAGACTTTGACCTTTTGATGACTTATCCAGTAAGGCCTAGCTAAAATGTGTAAATAATGGTCTAATTTCACAATATGACGACGATTTAACCAATAACTTTAGGTTGGCCAGAAATCCTGCACGGAGGAGTTCAAGTCAAAACTTTTTGATGACAAATTTTTATCAGGTTAAGTTAAAAGTCTTTCACGTGAAGTTTGTAAACAAACTGGGATTTCGTTAGATGGAACTTGACATTTTAAGGTGCAGGTTTGTATATTTAAATATTTGTTTTTCTCGGTAGAAGCTTATCTTTTTAGAGATTACAACAATTTCTTGGACTGTCTAATTTTTCATGAGAACCTTAATCGAATGTTCTAATTTGTGGAGAATGGAAAAATAGAATAATAGGTCCGATTCGAAATAGAATCACTCGATTTGTTGGTGAATTTGTGACCCAATTAAATTCGATCGCCATTCGCCCCTTCATTCAAACTGCCTTAATTGTCCCAGGTGTTTGTTTACAAAATATTAACATATAAACTTTGGGTTTTGGCATCCTGAAATAACTCAAGATCAGAGTTAAGTGTAGGTTAAATCGTTCCGATTTCGGGGTTGAAAAGTTAGAACAGAAGGAGTTTTGGGACAGGCTAATATTTTAGGAAATCTACCAGTCCTGTCCACGAAACACTAGCATAAATCATTATTGCCCTTTAAATTAGACGGTTCTTAAAGTCAACAATATTTCATTTGAAAAGCCATATGGATGGGCAAGTCAACGACAGTCTCTCCTCTACCCTGTTGAACGTGTTTTATTCGCCAATTCCTGGATTCGAGAAAATACATGGCCAAGATCAAGATAATTTTGTCAAAGTCTTTGTTAGGATTAGGAAACTGGACTGTGAAAAATTGACAGTTTATTATTTTGGATCCAATTATAATGGTTATATGGTCCAAGTTGTTTCTCTTCGAAAGTAAACTAATAAATTCAAGATCACACCATCAGATGAAAGACACGAAAAGAGTCTCACCATCAGCTTAGTTAATTTATGTTGACCTTGACCTGGTTCGTTTATATTGAGTAGCGTCATATTTTTCATGACGTCCAATTAACAGCTTTTAGGGGAGAAATGCCATTCTAAAGTGAAGAGATTGTCAGTTTTGAAACAAATTGTGAAATAAAATCAGGACATTTTCTGGAACAATGCAATAATGTCGGCATTATTTCTAAAACATGCCTTTTGCTCCCATAGTCCACCGGATGAATTTTTCAGACGCTCTTTTTTCCCAAATCATGTCCAGATTTAACTCAACAAACAAAAGACTTCCCGTCCCACAGACTCTCTGACTTTTGACGTCAAAAAGAAAGAAAAGAAAGGAAGTGAGAAAAAACGAGTGGTGCAAAAAAAAAGTTAACAAAAGTTTTCCAGCTTCATGGCTTTGGATCCATTCCATGATTTATGAATGAAATTCAAGGTTGAGGGTTCAATAGTAAACCAAAATTCTCTGAAAGGCCGAAATTCGCAAAACAAATCATCCTAAATTATTATGTAACAAAGTTTTGACCTTGAGGAATGGATGTGAATTATGGGATTTATTTTGAGCAAACCAAAGAAAAGGCTCAGTTCCACCAAAAAAATCGTCCAAGTATTGCGAAATTTATTTGGCCATGCCATTTGCCCTTGAAACCTACTTTACAAATAAAGGTCCATAGGCAAGCTCATTTTTGTCTCAAAGGGCACGGACTAAATTTTTACTTTGGTCTGTTCTAAAATGCTAGATCCATGATCCATCTGTCCATCTTTTAAAGCTTTAGAATTTCAGAACAATTTAAACATCAAATGCCCTGGAAAGTTTTCTGATGAGCTAACAAAAAAAGTGACCATCCTACCATTTTTTGACCTATTCCTATAATCAATCACCCTTAAAAACACCCTTGCAAAAAAATTCCATGACCGTGTAAAAAAAGCCCACCCGTTTCCGTTTCCAGGAAAGGCTCCTCCCGTTTTCATACTTGAACCAGAAAAATACATGGTTCATGGGAACTTGTCATTGTCAAATGTCAAGAACTTTTACACTAGGTAGAAGCCAAATTCCGCTTTTGTACATTACAACATACAATCGTAATCTATTCTGGAACCTTTTATGGGCAAATCATAAATCTCATGTATTTGTCCTGACTGGACATGGATATTATGGCAATGACATCGACAACTAAATGACTCATTTCTGAATGATCTTGCTGATTCTGACTGAACCGACGACATATGACAATGATTAACTTAAGTGAGATGACATTTGCAAAATAAAAATTACAAAAACAGTTTATATCTACACAAAGTACTTTAGAGGATGCTGTGAATGCATACCTGGGTGAAGTGGGTCCAGCCCCAGTCGTCCCTGGACTAAATCCTCCAGAGGAAGAGAGTAAACTATTTGTGTCTGGCAGTTCTGGTTTCAAGTCCAATGGGCTTTGAGGACCCATTGAGGACATGGGCAACGTTGTGTCCAGGGATAGACCTAAAAACAAAAAAACAAAGGGAATTATTTAGTTTAATTGTTATTAATAATTCAGTTTGTAATTCATTAGTATTAAATCCTACAATTTTTCAATTGCGCTTTACGAACGACAAGGTGCTATACATACATTCTCATGGGACTTAGCACTTTTGTATTCTTCCATCAGTATCATTGCATTTTACATCTTTGGTAATTTTGCGAATCTCATATCTAGTAATGTATATCATGATTTTCAAGCCTTCTTTGAGCAAAACCGGTCTGGGCTTAAACAATAACAATAGCCTCATATCTATACAAGTACGTATAGTCATACTAATAGTTAAAACACAATGAAAGAACTGATTGATGGGAAATGAAATGGATGTAAACTGCTACGACCAAAGTCAAGTTCAATGTCAAGACATGTTAAAAGTAATGAGTCAATTACCATCCTTTATGATCTCAAATAGGTAAACATTCACAACAGTTGGTATCTGAGCTAAATTGTAAATTGAGCTAACGAGCTTAAGATAGAGAGATGAAAGGTAAAGTTGAGCAGATTTAGCAAATGCAAAAAGTTCCAAGGTCAAATTTAGTCATTTGCAATTTCTCACTAGTGCCCCAATAAAAAATGCCCTCTCGATCTTTCTAAACTTTCTTTGATCTCGTTGTTGCAAGTATCGCCAGATGTTTGCATAATTAAATTCTAATCCAACATTCTCAGTACGTACTATTCCATCATTTATCAATTTTAATTAATAAACCTAAACAATCTAAAATTCTAAAATTACTATGAAATTTGATCAGAGTTCAAAGATGAGACTTCGGTCTGCAGACCAGACGAGTACAAATACACAGGTTGAGACAATACAAGGTTATTTCTTGTGGTTTTAGGCTTCGGATGAAAATTGTAAAAACCAAATGAAGGTTCTCACAAAAGGAATTTAGCAAGAAATCTTGTACAAATTGGTATTCGTAAAACCGATGCCGAAGATCAGTCTTTGTTCTCTTGTAAAATCTTGCACTTAAAGCGTAAAGCCGACTTTTGATTAATTACCCCTTGAGGTCACCTTGGACCTTGAAAACAACACTTTGTAGTGCAAGACTAATTCCTGTCCAATCTGTCAGATGTTCTTAATAGGATCATTTCTTAAACTTAACAAAGCAAAGGTCGAGAATCATCATAAGACGATGGGATGAGAATTTGAGATCTAAAGTCTCTGAGATTCTCATCTCTCGAAAAACTCTAATGAGGAAACATTTCATTTTTTTATGAATTATCTGAAATCCAGCAAGGCTTAAATTGTTCATAAAGGAAGGTACAATGGCCACATTAAGATTTTCGGACCATTCAATCACACAAAAACAAAAGTTGGTCTAAAAGTTCTCCGATTTACGAGGAATCTGAATCTGAAACCGGTTTCAACTCGCACTTTCATGACTTAAGAAATATTCAGTTTTAGCCCTTTACGCCCCGTGACCAATGAACAAGGCAAAATTTGGAAAGGACTCGTAATGGAGAACTCGAGATTATGATATTGATCATAATTTCATAATTAATTGTTCCGCTTTAAAAACGCTCATGCAAATTAAAAGTTAGACCTAAGATTTGTGTTTTTAAAGTCCTAAAAACGTAGCCCTTCTCGTGACAAAATGACAAACAATTAAATTCAATCCTAGAGCATGAAATACACAGTGCATATCGGATTCTCGGATTAAGATTTTTGAGACGATTATAATAACACGCAAATCCAAGATTCTTCTCCACGTAAATAACTTTAAAGATTAAAAATTTAAGGGTTAATAAAAATATTTTCATTTTACGATTTCCTTCATAAAATGACCTGCGAGACATTAATCAAATATTTAATGTTGTACGAAATCATTTTGAGCATAATTATATTATGCTTCTTTGGTCGAACAGTCATTAAATTACGACGAATGATGTAAGATGTAATCCAAAATGTAGCTATAAAATCTGATACCCTTTCAAGATGATCGCAAATCTGATTTGGCAAATTGGCAATAACATTTTCTGCATATTTTGCACATGCTGAGAAGAAATGCAAATGGAATGATAAGGGACGATGAAGTATAAAAATAGCTCAGTCTCAATAAATTGCAAGGTTCCACCATCACCCCAAGCACAAGGTTAACTAGTTGCAGTTAGAAATTTAAGTGTCGTGTTACTAAATAACATAGATGCGTACATGATCCACCCAAGTACCTCACTTTTTACATTTCATGTTCATTTTTAATGATATCCCTTGCAGTTTAGTACTTAAATCCTGTAAATAGGAATGGAAAAGGGGTAATGACACCAACAATAATTTATAAATCGTCCTCAAAATGCAAAAAAAAGTCGTAAAATGCGTCCGGTACCTAAAATATTGTGTGAATGCATCACTGTTTTCGGTTTCCCTGTGTTCATACATATGCAATTTTTGCAATAATTTTTTTTCGCGAGGGCACTTTTACTTTCCAGAGTTGTTGGTAAACTGAGTGAGTAACATATTAAATTTTGAGTCCGTTTTAAGCAAGTAGAAAAGCTGGACCTAAAATTGATTCAATTTCGCACAAAACTAACCGAAATTCCATCTGTATTACTATTACCAAATCTCGAAATCTCCAAAGGTTTTACAAATTCCATGCCGATTAATTAAGATTTGCATAACTTTGATCTCCTCTTCTGTAGCATTAAATCATATCCACAGGGCCTGCATACCCGGATTTAGGAATACTTGGAATTTAACTATTACAATTGCCAAAATCCCAAAAACACAAGAACAGGTACCTAAAACTAAAACCTTAACAACTCCATAATGACAGGGTACAAAACATATGACTTCATTGATGGATTTTTATATCCTCTTTTTGTCTTGCCAGAAACGTAGAGTAGAGTGACTAATAATCTCACTCATACACAAATCACATGTTCGTTAGTTCGGATCCACAAGATTTTTGCAATAAAATGCAGTTTAATGAACATTTGGGTGTTAACCAAACCCCAGGACACGATCATAAACCCTTTACCAAAAATGCAAAACGCTATTATTTATGACTCTCATCGTGGTATTAATAGTAAAATGACATAATAGATGCAAAAAACATAAATGAATGAATGTCCTTCCTTGGTTGTTGTGGATGTGGGCTAAAAGGGTTAAAAAGCAAGTTCCATTTTTATTACATTTTCCAATCAAATCCTTAAAAGCTGCAGTTTTTACGAGCTTATAAAAGCTCCCATCCATAAAGATGATGATAAACGTAACGTACTATTATAACCAAGAATATGCATTTAGAATTAAATCAATCGGAATCGGCATGGTCATTTTCGTCTTTTTAGCCATAATTTTTATAACTCGAACTTAAAGCAAGTGCCTATAAAACTCCTCTAAAGTGAAATGAAAAATTGAGGAGCTCCTTAACTAATCGCCATCTTAAGTACTCCAGCCCAGGGACGTCACTCTCATTTTCATTTAGAAATGAAGTTAACAAATGAAATTCTTTCAAAGGAATTCAAAAACTGAGGTCTAACAAAGATTCTTTTGTGCAAATCCAAACTTTAACAAAAAACACTTAAGATTAAAATAAATAATTAAAGATGAGACAGACAAATTGACAAGGTAAAATTCAAAAGAACAGACAAAAATGGGCAATTAACTGAGACTGAGATATACAATTTTAGCAAGACAAGGTCGACTGAGTATTTACAGATCGATAAGAGTCAATTATTATTATAAATTCCCAAGTACATGAGTGAGGTATGTTCTTTTGACATTTTACATATTTAGTCAATCATAATAGAAAATTTGCAAAGTCATTTAATGTAGATCTTGCTTGATCTGATCACCACTCTCATTAAGTATAATCATGTAAATAATAAATCCATTTATGTCAAAGGATAAGTAATGCCCTAAGGCCTAAGGGAAACTCCCAAATTGGGAAATGGTAAAAAAAAAAATTTTTACTTGATCTTTAGTGTTTACATAGCCCCCACAGGTATCATCTTTTTGTTCTTTAAGAATTTTTATTCTTCTGTTAAACGAAACATGATTTGACCTTGACTTGAGCTCTGTCAAGTCAAATGTCAAATTGTTAGTAAAAAATCAGAGAAAATAATATGCCAATTAGAACAATAGTTAAAATACTTTTTGTCTATAAAGTATTTATTCGTGTCACTACATGGTACATTTTTGAAATTTCTTGGATGACTAGTAGGCTATTAAAAGACACAAAATTATGTCCATTTATAGGAGTAATATTAGCCGCTTAATCGACTCTTGGAAGATGTAGAAAAATTGGCCCATGTCAAAAAGGTCAAACTCATAAAAACTAAAAGGTCTATTTTTCTAAAAATCAAAAGTTAGTAGAGGGATTGCCGACATTTCCAATGTTGAGTGGTTCGGATAGATTCTCAAAACATATTTCGGGGATCTGACCTTGAGAAAGAGTATAACCTCGACTGATAGGGGTATTTACTCAAATGATCCCATTCCCATTTGACAATTTGAGAATTCCTCAATTTTATGTATTTTGACCAAATAAACCAAATAACAAAAACTACATTGTAAAAGTTAGCTTTATAAACAATGAACAAATTCAGCATTTTAGAATCCTAAAAATTTATCCGTACGTCGTATGTATTTCTACATAAACATTTCAGTCGGGAATTTATAGCAATCTTTTTATGATCTCTCCAAAAAAAAACTAAAAGTAAAGGAATACAATAATATCGTAAAAAGACAAATGTCGGATATTTCCTGCTCAAAATACAGCAGCAATTTCACTTGTCACCTTATACAATTTCAAAATTTAATTAAAGTGACTGCACTCCATTATAGTTTTTTACATCTTGGACTGTGATCCAAAGATTAGATACAAAATTTAAAGCTTTTTTTCATGCATCACGCATGGAATGGTATGGCATGGCTGATGGGACACTGCACTTTATCCCAAACCCAACCCTATGTCTAAAAGTCTACAAAAAATTAATATAATTGACAATAACATAATCCAACAAATAAAAAAAAATTAATTGGCTCATTCTTTTGGCACATGACACAAGTTAATGGACATGGATGGGATCTCAGGATAATAATAATAATCTAAAACTAAATAATAATAGGCTTATGTATGTATGGAAAGGCACGCAAAATAATCTAATAAATTCACCAGAAGTACATAAAGGGTTAATGCCTATCATTATTATTAGCATGTCCTTGTCTATGACTTTGACCTTTCCAACTAAACTTAAACTATCCAGTCATCATCATCATGCCTGTCCAGTTTTTTCTCCTTTTTCTGGAATATGGCTCATTTATAATAAATAATAGTAATAAAATTGGCTCCACCAATAAAAAAAAAAACAAATGTTTAATAGCGAAGGTTTGTGCCAGGCACATGGGCCCAGCCGATCCCAACTTTCGTGGTACAAAAAAATTAGGCTACTTACGTTAGTGCCAGGCCAGATGGGATCCGATATGATCCTTTAGTCATTCATAATCTTTCGGATTAAAATACACAAGGACAAAACTGCACGTTTTTTAAGTTTGCAAAAACTATTTGTCCAGGAAGTCTCATGGAATGGATAATTCCGAATAATTCTAGGATGGGTAAGTTCCAGAATATGCAAATAGCGATTACAAAAAAACAACCCCAAATTAAAATCCCACGTTCCAGTACCCATGCCCTTGGATTTTGGTGTTGATTGACTTACTCAAAAAAAAGTAATTTCTTTTGTTATTTGTGTTCAAGGGC
>JAQIYE010000608.1:0-11564 GCA_034699765.1 Xenyllodes armatus
CCTTGACCAATCCTGGTTATGTGATGGTGGTGACAACCACGTTTGACTTTTGATTGATAGCTACTGATAATTATATGCTTTCTCCCATTTTATGGATACCCATTGGATATGAAAGGCATTTCTTGGACCTTGTAATACTAGAACTTAACAGTCATTATGATTCTGGTCAGAGTCAGAGGAGTCAAGTCAAGTGAGATTTGATTTGAGACCATGGAGGAGGTCCCATAACTTCCCACACACAATGTAATACTTGAACTCAAACGAAATACCTAAACACACTATTCTCCAATTCTGAATATTTTGTGTAGCATGTAGAAATAATAATCCGAGTTACTTAAATACTCAAAAACGTATAATTTTGTTATTTATTGAGCTTGGGGTTAGCAGTTATAGGTAGGTATATGGCTATTTTTCTGGAAAATTGGACATTTTAGCTCATAAAAATTCATGCAAATGCCATTGAAGTTATAGGATCGAATTGGCTTTTACTATTATTTTCTGCCAAAGGATTAGAATAATTTTTTCTAAATTTTTTGAAAGGTTAAGCTATCTAAATTTTGTGATTGAGCAGTCAATTCTTAAGGTCAAATTTTTATACATATGTAGTATGTAGCCATTTTATCCAGATCAGGATAACTGAACTAACTGAAATAACTTCGGAAAGTCAAAGGGCCTTTAAGTTTTTATGGAAAAAGAGATCAACAACAAATTCAGCTCAAGAAAAGAATTGAAGGGTTGCTTTTGTTATGGAATGTCAATGAAACAATGAAAAATGTCCTACTAGACCTTTTCTCTTCAGTTACCTCAACTCAAGGTATAATTGAGATTGAGAGACTTTAATTTCAAATTCTACTGGGTACTTTCTCATTAAATTCCTGGTTTCCTACTTATATTGTAGTTTCACATTGGCAGAAGGAACACAAACCTATAATTTGAAGTCACATTATTTTCTTTTCTCTGTGTGATTATCTACCTTTTCTTTAAAAAACAAGAACTTCTCATCTTTTTTAATACTCCTCCAGTTATATTTTACTTTGATGATGTTTTCAGGATGAAAAAAGAACAAGAGTGTTTCTTGTTCATTTCGACTGCCTATTTCATTTTTAGTATTACATTTTCCATTTTTTGACTTGGTTAACAGAATTGTAATATCCATTTTAAATTACTCCATGACTAATTTAGATTTCAAAGATTTGTTAGAATTGTTATGAAAAGACATCTTAAGGTTTAATTCGTAATATTTAAAGCAATACTCTTGAGATATAATGTCTTAAAACTTTCTCGATTGCATTTGGTCCTCAAATACATACTTTTCTAATTGTGTTAATTTTGATGTATTTCGAAATGCTGTTCCATTACCGAGTACTCTCGAGATGAGGATTTTAATTAACCTTTCATTAAAAAAAAACTTTCAATAAGATTGGAGTGGTTGTTAGTTAAACTGTTTTACGACACCACCCACGTTGATTTTGGCATTTCGTAAAGATTATGTTTCTTTAAATACACACCACCACTTAACTGCGTTATTTTAAAATACCTTTTAAATTAACAAGAAAAATGAAGGGGCAAAGTTTTCATCGCGAAGAAACTTGGGATCTTTAAAAACGCATCGGTCTAAACATTGATAGCAGATAGCACGAAAGCAAAGATTGGTGACAAGAATAAAAAAGGAAAGCCTTAAAGTACCTTTGATCATTTAATGATCAAGTTCCTTGATAATATACGGATCTTTCCGCATGATTTAAAGAATCTGAATTTAGAGGGGAAATAAGTTGTGATGAATTTTTAACTACTGATGAGTGATGATATGGTATGAATATAATTTGATCTCGTTAATTTAATTTCCGTAACTGTTTTGACCCAGGTAGATATTACAGGTTACATGACATGGCTCCTGATTTCTAGGAATTTAGCTCATATGAAAGATTAACCTCGGGGTAATTGTACCATTTTTGTTCGAATGGAGCATATTTCAGTGGCAATCGTAAAGAAACCTACATGAAATTTGGAACATCTTTAATTGTGAAATCTGCTTTTTAATAGAGGTCCACTTCACAATAGGAAGCATTTAATGGTTCGAGAATTTTTTTTGTCATTTAGGAGGTGCATGTTCTGGAGTAATAATTCTGACATACCCTTTGTCAAAATAACTATGATTAAGGTATAAAATTATAATGTTTTTTTTTGCGATACCTGTTCTCAATGTTTTTGATTAGTACGTTTAACTTTTAACTCGATCGTGATCGTGCATACTATATACCATTTTATGCTTACTGTTTTGTAGTGTAGTGAAAATTTAAGAACTAGTTCATCCGGGTTTTAGCTTCCTGATTTTAATTATATTTTGGAGTTAGTCAATTTTCAACTTCAACTGTTTTAAATCCTGACATATTTCATGTGAATAATAATTTATGATTGTTAGAAGACTAAATGACTAATTAATTATTCACTGAATTGACTTTCATACATCATGGGTATTGGGTACTCACCGGTCGCCATATTTAAATGTACTAGTAATCTTAATATGACCTTAATTTACCAATGATTCATTTTCTTTTCTGTTAACTTTTTTAGTGCCCTGGACAAGATCATCCTGCAAGGTTACAAAGCGCTACAACTTCAATATTTCTTCACAGCCGGACCAGATGAAGTTAAAGCTTGGACTATTCAGGTGAGCGTACATACATATTATTATCTACAACAACGATGTGTATTTATTTTTAACCCCGTGAAATACATAATTCTACATTTCATATCAATACTAAAATAGAATCTTCCAATTGAAATGAACCAAAACAAAAGGTTATGGTCATCCGAATAATATCTTTGATTCGATTAAGTATCGAGCTCAAGTATCGAATTATTCTCAGAAATTATAACCTTGATGATGATCTCAGAAGAGGAGTCCCTTAAAATCAAAATCAAATTAAATGTTAGGATTGGATTGAGGCTTGAGGCTAGATTTCTTTAACTGCTAATAAGTTGTTCTTGTGGCGCCGGGCTATAAGAGGGATAAGGGCAAAGGACACTCCAAAATTAAATTGATGATGATGATGATAATGAGACCTTCAACCATTTTTGATTTGATTCCTTCTTCGGATTAAAGAAAAAGAAATTTTATTATGGTCGCTCAAATATTAATGTCTGCCCTCTTGTCCAGCCTTCTATTAATGGATTATACAGTAATAATGTCTGCATGCCCTCCTCTGCTTATGATGAGGAGAAAAACATGGACGAAGCTGAATTAGATTTGGAATTATTCATTTTGAGATTTAACTCCCCTTTTTGATGTTTTTGGTTCCAGTCAGTGCCTATTAAGTAACGACTTTACTATTAAACTCCTGACTGGACGATGATTCCTTGAGGAGCCAATTTGATATGATATGATTATGATTGTGTCTCTTGATGATGAACATAACTATTATTTTTTGATCTTTGATTGAGGAGGTTTTTCGTACGTACCCCATCTAATATTTAGTTGCAACCCCTCCCCTTAATTGTGGTCGAAATTCATTCTCTCTCTTGAATGTGAAGTATTTTTCCTGTTGATGTGAATCATCATATCATATCAAAGTCATTTTCTTTTTATTGTTGTGGTATGAAAAACAAGGGGTTAATGGAGACTTACAATTATGTATTTCATTTCCCAAAAGTCAAAGCGGAGCGACGATTATTTCAGTTCCTCGAGTTAGAAAAATATGGCTGAGAACGATTAAGAACATAGAATTAGCAGGGTTCAATTTATTATTGGATTATGGTTATGATTACTAATATGAGAGTGAGTGGGATTATGACGTCTGTTTAGGGATTGGGAATTAGATGCTTCTTTATGGTAAAAATTAATTGTTATCCAGTTTATCACAGGCTGGAATCGCTTCTCCCCGCATTTTTGATTTCTATTATTTGGGGTTTGCTTGAGGATAAACAATACGGCAAAAATAATTTAGTTAAGTACCAGTCTTTATTCCATCTTCATGAATTCCATAACCTATTATTCTTAATTACAAGTTTCACTAATTTTTATGATCGACTTACACACCCATAAGGCGTATAGGTAGTTTTTTGAACGATTGTCGAATTCTTAATAGGCCTTCTGACTGCTTCTCCGTTTTTAGCCGATTGGGTTTAGGTTATGTTATGATTGCGAATTGAGATTAGGTTATTCGGGATCTTTGATACATGTAGTCTGTCAAAAGGATTCTTGTATGGAATCTTTTTTGTTATGACCCTGGATGCCTGGATGTTGTGATAATTGATACAGTTAGGTTATGTTAAAATGTATTGTAGGTAGTTGGCAGAGAATTTTGAATTGAAATCGTTAAATGAGGATGTTACTGTTTCCGTGCTTTTGGCTTTGACCTCAACTCCAAGTATTTCTGGGAGACAAAACCTTGCATATTTAGGTTCTTAGATGAGCAAAATTTAAAAGTTAAAACTGAGAAATCTTGGAAACTTTGAGTTTTATAAAGATTTTAACTCACTCATTTGTTTATTGTGTAATTTCAGAAAGGAACAAAAGCTCCTCAAGCTGCTGGAAAGATCCATACTGATTTTGAGAAAGGGTTTATTATGGCTGAAGTAATGAAGTTTGATGATTTTAAAGAAGAGGGGAGTGAAGGAGCTTGCAAAGTAAGACATTTTGTAAATTTTTTGAAATGTAGCGTATAATATGAATAAAATGTTATGCTATTTGATATTTACAAAAATACTGGTGATGTTTATCATATCTTAATCAATCAGGCTGCTGGAAAATACCGTCAACAAGGAAGAAACTACGTTGTAGACGATGGAGATATCATTTTCTTTAAATTTAATGCTGGAGCCGGACTTGCAAAAGACCCAAAAAAGAAATAGCTCATCGATCAGTATAAAAGTTGAAGTTATGGTGAAAAAAATTTACATTTAAAGGACACAAATCAATTTAAAATTAAAATTAACAATTTTGTTATGAAATTAACATTTTAAAGGAACACCCTTTAAAAAAAAAGTTTGTGGCATTAAAAGATTTGCTTGAATGAGATTGTTTGAATATATATAATCCTGATTGTCATTTTGCCACCTTCTTTCTCGATATTGATAGTTCGAGTTTATAATTCCTAAATTCGCCAAACTAGTGATGGACAAATGGTGTTGGTGGATATCTTTTAACAGTGAGCATGAGTTCAATCTTTAACTCATAACTTAGGCAAAAACTGTTCAGTTTTCTTAACGGCAGATACGGTACAAGAAGATTTCACGTACTTTTAGTTCTTCAGATTGCGTTAAATATAGTATACTAAAATATGATATAAGAGACAAATTTTTTAAGAGGTAGAAATTACATTACATGCAGACCTTTAATCACCTTTGAATTTACATAACTCGGATTTCCCATTCCTTTTCTTACCTTAACTTATAATTTTATGTATCATTGAGGGCCTTATTTAAGTGAATGTTAATATTGATGTTCTTCATGATGTTCGTGGAAACATTTAAAGAGAGAAACTTCCACCTCGAAGGGCCAAAACCAAATGAAGTACAGAGCCGCCTTGGACTTTGTAGTCAGATGCCGTTTTTTCATCATTCCTGTTAAAATACATAATACACACATTAGTAAAAATGAATTAACACGAAAAGTCATAGAGATTTCACTTCTTTGCCATTATTTGCGCACTGCGCTCAGAAATTCAGAACGTAACGATGCATTAGAGTAAAACTTACATTTGTTTTCCTGAGAAGATCAATCTCTGCTGTTGTGGAGGAATCCCCTCCTTCTCCTCCACACGTTCTTTAATCCGTTCAACTTTGTCAGTTGGCTCTATGTCAATCTCAATCTATAAAAAGGAAATTAGAAATCATAATTAGTACAAACAAAACATATTTATTGTAATTTTAGTAAAAACAGTACTGTCGTATTTATTCACTTACCTCCTTCCCGGTGAGGGTCTATCAAAACATAACATAAAACAAAATACAGTTTCATTCACAAAATTCAATTATTATTTCCAAATATATGTACAAAATTACAAAAAAGGTATTCTTTTATATGATTTTACCTTCACTTTGATGAGCATTTTGTAGCTGAGAGGTTGAGTTGATTTTAAATCCTGAAAGACTTTAATATAAAAGGTCAAAGGTAAAGGAATGAGATCCTGGAACTCAACACCACCAAATCCAGTCAATCAACCAACCAGGTAAAGTACCTACAAAATATAATCAATCACAAATCACTGATTAATTCATTAACTAAAATTAGCAACAACAAAAAAGTACAAAATTTCAATTTTTCACAATTTACAATTTACAATAATTTATTGTCAAAATCCCACTTACCCGTTTCAATTCAAACTGATCCTTGTTTTATCACACTGAAATCGGAGTCAGGTCAGGTCAGCAGTACCTCCCGCGTCAGTGTCAGTACTGGCTAAAGTCACTGGAAAACTGGACAAGAACAGGACAGACAGAGCAACAACAAAAAACCGGACAATTCGACCAAAACTATCAAAATTCCCAAATAGAATAGAAGAGAATCCAATGAAGATTCAAAGTTTCCCAGTGTTGTCCTGGTTGAGATTTAAAGATTTTGATACAAGAGCCTTCCTCGTCCACGATGGTCCAAATGAACACACGAACAAAGGAATCTCTTTTGAAATGCTTCTTCCTCCAGGTCAGGGGCACTGAACAAGCTCAAAATGACTCAGGTCAGTCAGGTCAAGGGTCAACAACAAAAAACCCAATGATTTTTTGAAAATCAATTGTTTGTTTGACTTATAAAATTATGACGGACTATAATCCATATATTTTGCACTTGATTTCTAGGGCTACAAAACAACAACGTTTCATTCATTTGAGCGAGCAAAAAAAAGTCTCTCAAATTAAAGGTCGCTTATCTAATTTTTTGGAGAAAAATTATTATGGATGAGCATTTTTCTAAAAAAGCTTGGATTAGATTTTGAACCTGGAATATTTTTGTATAAACAGTTAGTTTTTAGTTAACTAGCAAAATATTTTGTTAAAATATCTTTTAGGTTTGGGTAGTTTTTTTAAAATTTCAAGTATCTACAAGACTAGTTAACTATCCAGATTGACCTCGACCTGACCTTCCTGACCTGAAACTTGGGGATCTAAAAAATGGGTTTAGTGTACTCCTTCCTCGGGAGTAAGATGCATGTTCCTGATGGTGAGTGTTGGAGGACAAGTAATTAAATTTCCATTAAAGTTCAACCTAATCTCTAAAATCAAGTTTTGATCTGAAACAAAAATTAAAAATTCTTCTTTGTAGCAATCTATGCTGGACGAGCTCATAAATTCTCCAGTAATAAAAAGTAATTCGGTTATCAATTTTTGATTTGTTATTGAAGTTCTTGGCTAAATATGAGTATATAAAGTAATTTTGAAATTGTGACTTATGTAAACAGTTTCAAGGTCATCAAATACAAGGAGTATCCAATTTTAGTATCAAAAGTTGAGGGACGTTTTTTTGCAATTGGGGGGATCTGTCCACACGCCGGAGGTCCTTTGAGGAAAGGTGTCTATGAAAATGGACGAATTCATTGTCCTTGGCATGGTGCACGTTTTGACTTTGTCACTGGTTAGTCGAGTTGTTTATAAGTGATAACTAACTTAACAATGGCATAAATGTAATAATGCTTGAATTAACTGAATTTACTGTTTTGTTTTAGGTGAGGTTGAAGATTTTCCTGGATTTGACTCACTTCCAACTTTTCATGCGAAGGTCATCAAGGGTGGTGTCTATGTATTTGTGGACCCTCATTATGAGTACAACCGACCATTGGTTCCTCCATTATGCCGAATGACTGATCTTAACCACTCTGTAGTAATTGTTGGAAGTGGTAATTGGTATTTACTTTTAAATGATTTTGTGTTAATGAAGTTGCGCCTGGTAAAATGTATTTGATTGATTTTCGTAGGGGCTGCTGGCTACACATGTGCCCAAACCTTAAGGCATGAAGGATATCCTGGACGAATTATTATGATTACCAAGGACATTTACTTGCCATACGATAAGACACATTTAACTAGAATACCTGGGATTACATGGGAGGAGTGTAAAATTCGGAGTATGTTATTTTACGATGTAAGCGTAAACCCAGTGGCTAATGATATGATATGATATGATATGTTAACTGACAAGAGAAAAATAGTTTCAAATTATTAATTTTGTTTTAATCTGATCAGGACTATGACATCGAAGTGATGCTTGGAACCACAGTCAAGAGCATTGACCCTCACGATCATAGTGTTTACTTTGAGGACTCAACCATGCCAAGGATGCGATTTGATTATATTCTTGTGGCGACTGGTGTACGGTTAGTGAGAATCCATCATAACTATTGGCTAAGAAAACTATGAAATTTTCAAGGATTAAACTTTACTTGGATTGTTTTGTCCCCAACAGACCCAAAAGATTTGCTGCGACCGTGACAGGTCAAGATGCCCCAAACATCATAACTATGAACAATCTGGAGGACAGTAAAGAAATATTAGAAAGGGCACCAAATAAAAAAGTCGTCATAATTGGATCTGGATTTGTTGGAATGGAATTGGCCAGCTCCTTGAGTCCAATCGTCAAATCCGTTGATGTCGTCTCTAGACAAAAGTACCCCTATGATATTGTCTTTGGCTATAAGACTGGACGAATCCTACTCAACATGTTCAAAAAGGAAGCAACTAATTTTACCTTTCATCCAGTGGATGAAGTTAGTCATTTTGAACTTCGTTCAGGAGGGGGAGAAGCCAAGTTTGTTCATACAATTAAAGGGAGACGACTTCGTTGTGACCTTGTGGTCATTGCAATTGGTTCCATTCCAAATACAGAAATCCTATCTAGAGATGATATTCTCATGGACGTTCATGGTTATGTTCCAACAACAGGGGTAAGTGGAAGTGCTGAAGCTGATTAAGAAAAATCTGAATGATGTATTTCACTCGTTAATTATAATAATTATAATTAACGAGTGAAATAAAAACAAAAATTATTTTTGTTTTTATCCAGCTCCTCGAAGCCAGCATCCCAGGGATATATGTCGCGGGTGACATTGCAGCATTTCCAATGAGAGTTGGAGCAAGGGACCGGACTTCAGTAGGTCACTGGGCTGTAGCTTGTGCTCATGGACGAATTGCAGCTTTAAATATGTTGGGGAGAAAGATTGGAGTCCGAGGGGTTATTCCATTCTATTGGACCACGTTAGGTTCCACTAAAATTCGATACACGGGTAAGGGTTATATGATACAAACTAAACCTTTACGTTCGTTTTGTGTACAAACGTTTTCTCATTTGCTGAAATTGTTATAACTTCAAGGTCATGGACAATCATATGAGGACTCGTTCATTTTTGGAAGACCTGGAGAAGGAACATTTTGTACTTTGTACCGAAGGAAGAAGAGAGTCCTTGCTGGTTGCTTTGTTAATTGTGATCCACTTGCGACTAGACTTCGAGTTGAAATGGCATCTCAAGAGAAATGGGCAGAAATCCTTCCATTTTGTGTATCGGATCATTTCCCTGAGATTCCATTCAAAGGTAAGTATCCAACTACTGATATTTACATGTAAAACTTAATTCACATTTAAGTTTGATGTAACTTTTGTAATAATAATTAATCATTATTGCTTTGTTAAATTTTTCAACAGGAGAGGAGATCAAAGGACTCAAAAATTATGAGGGTCCACACGTTGTTGATAAAGACTTTAGTTTCAAAACTCAAAGAGATCAAATTCGATCAAATAAAGAAAAATTAAGACTTGCACCACATAAGAGTATCGCTGCTTTGGCTGAAATTGCTCGTAGAAAAACCGATGACCGTCACGATTCTACTGAGGGCAAAGGAGAGGATAGTAATGCCCTTCGTGCCCTTCGACTCCTTGCTCTACGCCTCCAACTTAAAAATAAAGTTTCAAGTGGAACTCGGAAAGAATCAGACTCCAGTGCCAATAGTTCAAAAACAAGGATTCGTTGGGATCAAGATTCAGATGAAGACATTAAAATTAGTTCTCTTCCTCCACCGATTCCTCAACAAGAAAATTCCAAGAACGAGGAGCTTTCCCAGGACACTAATAAGCCGTCTCAAGATCCACCATCTGTAGCTCCATCCGAAGTCCCAATGACGAGCCCTCCATCAATTACCCCAAGTTCAGATCAAGTAACCCATTCAAAATCAAGATGGAAGGGACTTGTTAAGAAAGCAAACAAGTATCATGCTTTACATGAGGAATGGAAAGAAACAAATTGGGGAACCACTATTAAGCCAAAACCCCAAAATTAGAGTCAACAACGATTTAACATCACTTACTTGTATGATTCATGAGATACGAGTAATACTTTATTAGTAGGCTGTTTAATCTTGATTAAATCACTCTTTCAATGACTATACTATGTATAATACCTATATAATTATAGTATTTACAAAAGCGATTATGATACATTAAAATATTGTGAAATTACTTTTGAGGACGAGGATCCATGATCCATTTCTTCTTTTAGACTTTTTAGACTGAGTCATCATGATACCACCACTTGGTCTTCTTAGGGCTTTTGCTGCAGGTTCGAACGTAATGAGCATTGTCTGGTGGATGCTTCTTCTCCGTACAGGAAGAAAGCATTGACATGATCGAGAGACACACAGATTGAACCGAAAGAGCAGGGGACCAATCCTCCGTGAGGATTGAGAGACAAATATGACCATTGCTGTACACGTGTGGGTGGACTGGGATATGGTCTCCAGAGAAAGTGACCTCAGGAGAGTCAAAGGGATACTTTGGTCCAAATTTGAAGAGGAGAAGAAATTGTTCTCCAGCGTACAGGGTATTGGGGGCTCCGTTCAATTTAATGTGCCAAGTGTTGATGTCATCTCCTGAAAATGTTTAAACAAAATAATTGAGGATTCAAGGTTAGGTCTAACGTTCAACTCTAGAGTCCTGCAAGTAAAATATAGATGTATTATGTGATATACATATGTGACTTACCCATAGCCTCAGTGTTGACGCTGATCCCAACTGGAGAATCCTTAGTCATCTGCATCAGTTCTTTCTGAAGACGACGTTCCGCAGGATTCTGGGGTTTTCCAATAGAGGACATGACTATAAAGGGTTGAGTCCCTCACTTGTTCCTCTGGATTTTGGATTGAACTCAAATTTTTGACTCACACTGATCAATTTTTTCGATACACTGCTAAATGGATCCCTTCAAATCACAGTCTACAAATTTGGTAAGTTTTGATTTTCCCAGTCCAGCCTTTTCTCTCTATGATTGTTGTCCTTTGTTCAATAATTTATTGTCCACATTTCATCAGTTACTCACAACAACGACCTTATTGCCCCAGCAAAAATGCTTTCCAAGAAAAATTCTTGAGGGAATCCGTGGTGTTTCCTGGAGAGCTTCTGGAGTCTAGTCAGAGACCAGAGAGAGAGGAAAAAAAACTAAAATTAATTTTAATGACATTCCTTGCAGTCAAACTGGTCAAATTTTGAAACATTTCTGGTTCAGAGGTCATGCTAGGACGTTTAACTTGAGCCAGCGATTTCTTTGTTAACCATCAAAAAATCCTTTAAAATTGACCCCCCATAT
>JAQIYE010000609.1:0-11533 GCA_034699765.1 Xenyllodes armatus
GACAGAATTGAAGAATCTTCCAATGCCAAATACATGTAAGCTCCGTGTGAGCCTGATCGATAATATAAAGCTGCGAACGTTTTCGCACCTTAATAAAGGGAATAATGAAGACAGCAGAGGTTGGTAAAAAGACCACAATTCTCGAAATATTACTTCGACCTCTCATAAACTTACTGTAGTACTTACATCATATAACTTTCTCCAGCTTGGAAACTAATTTTCTCATACGAGTTTAAGTTGTATTGCGGTGGATCTGGTACTTCGTGGTGTCGTATGGATTATAATGATGTGGGCTCACTAACCAAAGGCTTTATAATACAGGATCAACTTCAACTTTAAAACCACAGCCTTAAAGAAATGGAGAAAGTTTCCAGTAACCTCAACCTCAATTCAGGGTAAGGTTCTCATCCTCATTAATCATTGATGGCTATAATTTTTGTGAGTTGACATCAGATGAGGAGAAAGGCTTGTTCTTGGGGATTTTCTATTAAAGAAAATCTATAACGTCACTCAGGTTAAAAACTGATCTTGAGTTAAAGTGTGTCTCCATGTAGCCTACTAGCTAGAACTTCAACCAAGGTTTAGGATTCGATTTCTTCTAAAAATGCCCTTGGGTTCAACATTGTCTTGAATCCATCATCATCATGAGAAAGATGAAGATGGAAACTCAAAACCTCAGAGGGACTTCATGGGAAAGTTACCATCTGTGACTTTCACTGAAGGGAGCCTGTGACTGAAGTGCATCAAAGTACAATGACAGGGATAAAGTAAGAGGAAACAAGTGGCGGACTTCTGATGGAAATCATTATTTTGCATAACTAATTTTAGGGTTTAGAAATTCGATATGAATTCACTTCATACCTGTTAACTTAAATATTAATTTATTATATTTATTAGTCAGTGTCAGGATTTCGATGGACCACCGCCACTGCAAGTTTGCAGGTTTGAATCTCTTCTGAAATGTTTAGATGTGGAACGAATTGGGAACTTTTTTGAAATTCCGTGAGTCAGATCCTCTTTTAGTCATCTCTTGTCCCTGCTCAATATAAAATATGCACTTATACGGTACAATATAATAACTAACTGATAAATTGGAGGATAAATCGTTGGGGAGATGTCTATTCAAGGATATAATATTTTTACATTCTTTTTGATTGTGAGGGAAATTCCCCTCAAGAAGGACCCTACTTAATAAAATACATCTCCCATTCTTTATTTTTCCCCTCATGAAAGTCTCAAGATTTGCTGACAAAAGGCCATATTATGTCAACATTAAATGCATTTAATGGACTCAATTCAATTTTAGATGACAGTTTCCAAAGTTGACTTAGAATAAATGGGCATTGGCACTCAAACCAGAACAAAGGAATTCCACATAGTATCTACACTACCTATATTTAATCATCTAAATGTACTTACACAACCCGTGATTATAAAATAATCACAATAATTTGAATTCCATTTGTGCAACTTTTGCGCCATATTAAACAAATCGCATTATTGACTGATTGTAAATCTGTCTCTCCTTTGATTCATGTGCAGATTAAATTCAAACGTTAAATATCATTTCGTGCCAAGGTTTGCTAAATCTCTAAAAGTGGACAAGATCTTTTCATATTGGTTACCCATGTTCAAACGCAAAATTGAGAAAGGAGGAAGCACAAAATTTACTTCGTCTGATGCTAATTTCTCTCACTCAAGACTCATGATAAATACGTTTTTACGCCTTGCCTTGTGCCTTGTGTCCTCCCGACTGCGACTTTTATATACAACTCTTTCTGAAACCTAATTATCTTGAATAACACAGTTTTGTTAGCATTTCAAAACCTTAAACAAACATAAAGGTGACTTGATGGTTATTTGAAAAGTTAAATCTTGAAACTCTTTGTCCAATAACAAAAATTTTGATATCACACTTCATGGAACTCACAAAGAAATCCTTGTACTCTTAAGAATAGACAAACTATATCACAGGCTAATGGAATCGCATTTCCTGGAGATTGAGCCCATTGTCATTCATAAAAGTTGGAGTCTCCAGGATACCAAACTCCAGAGGAGTTTTGAAGAACGGAATCCCTTAGTTCTGGAGTAATCATGTGGAAAAGAGGACAAACGTACTTGTGGGTCCATCTCAAATAAAACTCGTCCATGTTCATATAGAATAGAACACCTTCCATACATACATACTCTTAAAATACCTTGAAAATGAAGGATCTTGGATTATCCTGGAAGAAGGTGGAACATGGTTACCTAGGTCACTCACTCTCCAGGATTAAATGAGAATAGGGAGGGAGGTCATCTCATGGGGCTGCTCTTGTAGGGAATCATCCTTTTTAGAAGAAAAAAGATCATTTTCATTCAGAACGAAAATGATCTCACCCACATCCCATATCCAATTCTTCTCTCTTTTGTCATCCTCAGCAGAACCACTTGCACTTTTACATTCCCAAGGAACTCTTTGAAACTAGTCCCCTATACAGTAGTTCCCTGTGATCTCATAAAATAAAATCTGATGTGAGAATTATTTTTTCACTCTTTTCATTTCCGAAAATTTCCAAAGGATTTTTGTATGTGCTCTGTTGGTTTGGTTGTGACCTTTCCCTACACCCTTTGAAAAAAATTCCATGATGAAGGAGATTTAGGTTGGGTTAAGGTCATGTGGGCCATCCACCCTCCTCAATCTTCATTCATTCATATCATATCCCAAATGGTTCATGATGATAGACAAAGGACGTCTGTGAATTCTTCGTTTCCGGAAACCCTGCTAAACTCATAGTTGTAAATTGTAAAACTATATGTGTTATTTTGGTTAAATGAGTTAGACGGGATTAACTAACTTAAGGGTAAGGATCCCTTTTATCCGGAAATCCCTCATTCCCAAGAAACCCGGGTTACAAAAAGGCCACTCACTCATTTATTCTAAATCAGAAGAGACCTTATTGCTTTCATGGTGGTGGTGAAGGAAGGTTTTGATGGATTTGACCAGTTGTTTCAAATCTCCAAGACGGATGGGTGGATGTCTAGATTCTTCTTTAAAAGGAACTTGAACTTGAAAATCGCCTGATGCATCTTAAGGAATGATCACCTCATGGACCCTCTGGATCCTCGTCTTTCCCTTTTCCATGAACAAAGTTTAGATAATATTCCTTTTGGGATCTTTTGTATCCTTTAAATTTTGTCCAAGTCACGTCCTGACTCTAAGACAACTTTCTTCTTGAGACCTTCTCATACACAATAACAAAAAAATGTACAAAATCCCAAAAGGACACGTACTCTATCATTCGTTATTACTGGAGACTGGAGCAGTTATTAATAGAGTCTGACAAAATCTTTAGAGGACCAGAAAATGCATTTATTTTTTGTGGATTCGGGTATTCATTCACAGGGAGTTTTTCTATATTAAAATTTTGTTATTTTTTCATAACGGAAAAAACGTTTCTTTAATATATGTTAAATAATTAGTTATATTTGGGATGAGCATGATTTAATAAAACCCCAAGAAAAATAATAGGCTCTATCAAAATTGTCAGTATAGTTCCTAAAAATACTTTTAGTTTATCTAAAAGTTCTTCAAATTATAAAGAAAACAATTAGACGAATCTTAATCAACGAGTAATCATCATCATATAAGTTAACGACGCGGGTAAGAAGCATATAAGAATTATTGAAATAAAAACGGAAGTTCATGAATTTCGAGTCCAAAATGTTTTAGTTTTCAACTTCCATTCCATAGCAGTTCAACACGAAACTCATTTCATTTTTGCTTTCAACTCAGCTTGGAATCTCTGTCAGTCTGTCTATCTGTCTACTTTCTCTCTCTTGGGAGTTTCATTCTCAAAACAAATAGTAAAATCCCATGGTTCAAGTTCAGAAAAAAAAAGAAAATAAAGATGAGAATCAACAAATGGAATCAGCTTCAGCCTGATTCTCCGGACACATGAGACTCATCAAATGGAATCTATTTAGGTCTTGGGTTTAAGGAACAACATTAAACAAGTCCATGAGGAAACCATTTGTGGGTCCTCCATTGCCCACAAAGGACTAATCATTCTCAAGATTTGAGATTGAACCCGGAAGTATGTCCCATTGTCAACTTCTACTCAAATTCCAATATTAGGATCTTAATCCAAACAAACTTTGGAAGGAAAAAAAAGTTTTGGTTGTAAGAAGTCAAACTCAGCCAACAATTTTAGGGTCACAACAAATAGGAGTTGTTGATTTGATCAAAGTTGATGAAAGTAGGACTAGGCTGTTTTATGGATCCAATCTTTGGATTCTGAACTGAAAGTATTAACGTCTAAGTCCATGTCCCGTTCGACAAAACTATTTCAATATATCTCTACCATCTCGACTAATTGAAAGTACATAAAAATGTAATACGAGACCGGGACTGGGGACCCCGAAACCCTTTCTCTCCCTTCTCAAATATTCTATGAAAATGGGGATTTTGCATGGAGTTTGTCAATATGGCATTTGAGAATTTTCTTAAGTAAAAGCAAGAATTGATGAAGGTTTATAGTAACTCTACTCTACTGACATGAGGAAACTCAAGACGAGGTACTCGTACGACTTATTTTACTAAATTTCCAAACATTTTATTCCAATTGGTACTCATCCAACTCATGCAGATGCATGTAAAAGTCTGTGTTAATCAAGTCAACAGTTAACATATTGTGCATGATCAGTTTATCTCTATGTCTGTTATAAGATGTTTTTGGTCCTAAATATGCCAAACCAAGTGTAATACTTTGCTTTCAGTGTGTAATTTATTGCACATTAAAACAAAGAGTAGGTTTATGCTATTTCAAGTATTTTAAAACATGTTCCAATTTATAATATGATTTCAATCAAGATATGTACCAGTAACTTTAAGCCATGAAACTTTGCTCACATTAACTGCACTTATAGTTACTGTTAATAAACCTAGAAGAATCAGGATCGTTAGTACTCGTAGACTGAATATTTGGAGCTAAAACACTTCATTCAATCAACCACTCTTATCTAGACCGGAGTCCTCTGGTTGTTGGTTGATGGGTTATGGGATGTATGGGAATTTGATACGGTTTTTAGAAAAATGAAACCAGTAGATTTTGTGGTTGGGAAGAAGACAAGAAGGGATCAGGTCATGATGGTGAAACTACATCATCAGTCTTCTACTTTCCATCACTGATCTCAGGGTAAGCCAACGAGAAAAAATCCTTCTTTCTAATCTTAACTAGACTGATTGATGACGCCCCAAACTCTCGTTTTCAAAGGAGTTGAACAAAGACAAATTCTCTTCAGGATTTTTCTTTCTTAGACACAGTAGAGTAATTCAGTAAAATCTTGACTTTAAGTAATAAGAAGAAGTCTCTAAAAGAAAATTATTATGGGGAAAAGTCATCCGTTCCCTTCTCATTCCTGATAAGTAAACAACAAGGGAAGTTTGATGGAAGTAGGAAAATTGTTAAATGAATAGCTGGAACACTAGAGTGAGTTGAGGGGTCAAATATACTCAGATGCTGGAGGTCACTGAAACCCTCAATGTTAGAGCAGCCAAATAAATTTGTTCCATGAACTGAGGTTTGTTTGGAGACATTTTATTATTATGGAGGATTATATGCAAGCTTTGTTCCAACATAGAAGTTCAAATATGTGTATAAATCTTTGTACTTTAGAAAAGGTCTGTTTTTAAAATGACATCGTGAGGTTAAGGAAATCCGTAGATTTTCCAGTTGACATTACATGTAATTGTGAGGGTGAACCAACTCTTTAAAATATTTCAAGGGGTGTTAAATGAATGATTGTTTACCCTTTACGATGAGTTGTGTTGAAAGTTCCTTTGTTCCAAATCCATTTACAGCCTTACAAATGTAGGTTCCTGCAAAGACAACAAGGAAAAGTCAAAATTTTCAAATATTGACCTCTTATCAATTCATTTGTAAACCAGCTAATAATTTTCTGGATTTAAAGGGGCAAATAATATGAGTTCTATAAGTACACTAGAAAAATTATATCCTGCCCATCAATAACGAACGGTCCTTCAAAAATCACTTTCATTGTTTTTACAGATGAAATTGGAATAATACGGTCCTCAGAAAATACATAAAACAAAAGGGGGGTTTTCTGGGGGCTGAGTTGTACAAATAGCCTGACCTCCATCCTCTGGAGTGATTCCTTTGATCCGTAACTTTTTGGAAGTAACACGAAACCGATCCCAAGTTGTTGTGATTTTCTCTCCATCCTAAAACAACAAGAAAAAATAGAGCAACATCTCAGAAGAATTGTCAATTTATCACATGTACCGGATACAAAACAAACATCAAAATGATTTGTATTGATTGACAAAATGGGATTCAATCACAGGAGCACAATGTAAGTGGATATGATATGACCTAAGCCTAAACTCGTCCTTTTCACAGTATCACTCAAAAGAATGCATTTTGAAAAATTTTACTGTGATGGGATGACGGAAAAAGCTACTTATTTTCGAATTATGAAACCCTTCGCGACGAGGACGAGCATAGTGAAATAACCCTTTAACCTATGCATTTTTGGCAACCTTAGACTGAATTTATCTCTTCAGTGCAAAATGAGAATGTCAACATGGCTCAACTTTTTGCTCAATTTTACTCCTTGGTGGATAATTTGTCAATTCTCCGGAAGAAAACAAAAGATGAATGATCTTTGATGAAAGAGAGGCTTCCCTTAATGTTTTTAAGATTCTTCTGTGCAAACAAACGATAAGAATCAGGTCGATGCGTATAGGACGAGACTCACTCGTCACGTACTTGTCCTTGGGGAATTCCAGAATTTTTAAATGCTGAAATTATCACGCCCCCCAGAGGACCCAAAAAATTCTTCTAAATACTCTTGAACAGGGATCCAACGTAAAATTAATTCAAACACAGTTATTCTTAAACTGGCGTTGGTTTTGTAATATATTATTTAAAATATTCTGTAACACATTTGGTAAAACTACCTTTTACAAATATGAAGTTTACCAACGTAAATCAATTATGCAATTTAATAAAGACTGTATCTCAAGAAGGGTCACAAAAATGTTACCCGTATTGTTTATCTAACCATTTCCAAATAGATGGCTAAAAGGTGAATTTAGCAACTAAAAGATACTATTTCATCTGTGTGCTTTTGATTTCAATTGAAAACCATTTCACCCCAATGCACTTAAGTTTAGCGTTTGGATTTAAAAGCGTGGATTTATGTCCACAGTCATTACGTACCTTTGTCCATTCAAAATAAATAGTTGAGGGACCAGGTGAGTCAATAGGGCAATCAATTCTAATTGTTCCACCAACAGAGACTTCATATTTCGACACCATCTCTCCAGAAACATGTGGTGGCCCTACAGAAAAGTCAAACGAAAACACACATTTGTATAAAAAGTACTTTATCAAAATTAGATTCTGTTTGACTAAAGGATGCTTTAAATGACCGAATGATTTTCTTTGTTTTGTTCCATAGACTATATAGTAGTTGTAATGCACTGACTGAGAATGAAGTAAAAGTGTGCAGTAGATCCATGTTTAGTTACTTCAATAATCAAATCTATCCAAAGTCAACTCAAATTATAATTAAACTTATCGGAAGTCTTTCTTAAACGAAACAAAACATACGCGAGGTCTGGTCTTCAATCTTTCTTTTGCCCAAAATAATCTATTGATTGCTCTTCTAAACTACCCTTTATGATATTTGTCATAACATGAAACAGGCGGATACTACTGGTGAGAAACTAATTTGTGAACTTTAACCGCCTCTATACCTCTATCTACGCAATAAACAAAGTTGTTTACTCTAATAAATATAATACAATATACAAAGTTGAAAGGGACTCTCGCCTTTTCCTCAACCGGCCATGTAGGACATATAACGTTTGACTTAACAAATTAGTTTAGGTTCCACGATTAAGGGTCCGAAATAAGAGTTTCCTGTCCTCATCATATCCTCCACTTTTACTCGACACCTTTCCCAACTTTCTCCAACCACCATGTATGTATACGAGATGGTTTAAATGAATGGGGAGAGGCATGGCAGGTCTATTTTCACTTTCCCCATTCACTCACTCAATCATTTTAATGAGAAAGGTTTCTTTTCTTCTGAAATCCTGAAACCTTCATGGTGCATCCATTCATCCCTTTCCCATAAATCCACTACACAAAGTATAATAAAGTAAAAGTTCACAAGAGTTTGATTGAGGACTAAAAACTCGAGGAAGTGTGGGTTGGCTTCATTTCCCCAAGGGAAAGGAAATAAATAATATGAAGGAATACAGGATAGTTTATAGTTAGTTTGAGTCAAAAAGTATACGAGATTATCCTATGTTAGGAACGAAGAAAGTTTTTGGTCTGGATTTTATCGATTCCTCTTTCCCTACAGCCACTTGTTGAGTTACCGTTAAATACAGAATTGTTTTCTAAATCCTCTACAAAACCGCTTTATATTTACTGTACTAGGACCATTTTTGCTGGATTTCTTTTTTGGGCTTCTTTGAACAATTAATTACACCGTACTTTACACAGATATCTCCTAGTCGGAGTTTCTAGTCATCTTTAAATAAGATTTTGATTTGACTTGTTCATCCGAACTTTGAAGTACCAGTAATAAGCCTTATCAATCTTAATGGCTATCTGAGAACTAGCATGTAGAAATAAATAGTTACATAAACAAGAAACCATTTTCCTCCAAAAAGTATGACATCTTATTTCCCAGAACATATAATGTTACTGATAAGGATTTAAGTCTACACTATGGAATCGCTTGTAAAACCTTAAACTTACAATTTGCAATTGTTTATAAAAGCTTTAATTTGTAACGAACAAATCTGAAATTGTGATATAGGTAGTTCTCAAGGTACTAACTAAGTGCGTATCTCTTGAAATTTGCGCTCTATAGCGCTTTAAAGTTACGTTATGCCGATTTATAAAAAATAGACAAACCCTTCTAAAAGTAATAGATAGGGTATGCTTTGTTTCAATTTCTATGCAAATTTTGTGTTATAACATGGAGCACCTTTTATTACGCAGGGTTTTTGGAAAATATTGCTCATTTTGACACAGTTTAAAAGAATCTGCAAGAGCCACATCAAGATAAGCTGCAGTTTTGTATAACTATATCTGCCACTCTCGAGGTTTTTGCTGTTGAAGTTGTGTCGCCCGTACCTTCAAGTTTTTCGTTCTTCGTTTCTTCTCGTCGTTCGCGCCACTGTTCGTCCGTTTCCCTAATCTTCGTGGTCCTTTGGTTCCCCCAAAAAATATGGGTACTAAGTTATCATATTTTATTACTTACAATACATTTTCTCTACAAATATGAATGTTAATACATTGCATTTAGGGTTATGTGTGCCATCGTCTCCGTGCTGACTCTGTGACTGTGGTCTTGGCCTGTTTTGGCTGCTTTTTTCGTCCTTTTGGCAGGTAAGTATCTTTAACTTTATTTACCTAAATCATTAACGAAGTATAACTAGTGTAACATGAAAGAGACTTGGGATTTAACTAAGGCACAAAAATTTAAAGTTTCTACGGGGAACGATCCCGTAACCTGTTCGTATCCGGCGAACTGCTCTACCAGTTGAGCTAAGAAACCTTTAGTACCTTATCCGTCCCAAGAACTCTAGTCATGTCCTTCCCAACCGATATCACTCTCACTCAGAGTGTCCCTTCTAATCCTAACTTTACTAACTATGCAATTTCCCGCAGGTAAATTGTTCTAGAGTCCTATTATGCATATGATCCTCAGATTCATTGCAGGAGCTCTACTTAGGCTTGGTACCACCACAGCCACAGGACAAGGACGCTACACTAGTTTATAAGGAACGAGCATTTTAGTAATGTGATTTACTTAATGGAACGGTTGATCCGATTTGTAGGCGGATCAACAGGACGACAAAAACATGATGCTATTATTTCACGAATTGTTAAACGAGTTTGGAGTATTTGGACCGAACATGAGATTTTAAACATTTCGAGTTTGTAGTTTATTTAAGTAATGCTATTATGTTCCAAATTTCATCCAACAGTGGACAAGGTGACTCCTCCAAGTCCTCCAATTTTGTCCGAGGATTTGGATGGCAAGTGCATTACATATAATACTCGTGTTTTACAATTTATAATCAAAAAGGGCAAACTTTACGTAGCTTATTCATGAATTGATGTATTGTCTTATAACGTTTTTCAATCAAATTTGAAATTACATTATTCATTTATTAATGTATTGTCCTTAAACTTTTATGAAACAGTTGCAGAGTATGAGAGCCCGGTCAGGGCTCGCGGGAGGATCCCACTAGAGGAGTTCGAGGCTGAAGATGGAAGGCTGCTCATACGGGGATCCAGGTGAAAAGTCACACAAGGAGTCCAGAAAACAATCCCCTAATTAATGCAATTCTAAAGATACTCCATATGCATGCTTGTATAACCCATTGTCCTTTTTTCTTCTATTTCTTTCATTGATCTTCCACTGCACAGGTCAAGGGCCTGAATAAAAATTTTAAAAAACCTGATTACTCCTATGGTGTCACAGATTATGAAATCGTAGTTTCATCAAAGTCGGATGAGTGGTAAAAAAGTTATAGATGATCGAACAGACGGATGGACAGAGCGAGCCGTAGTTTTTAGGATGTGCACAAATACTAGTACTGTCCCAATCTATTGAGACCTTGCAACTTGCAAGGACGCGGCTGCAATCGATTAGTATGTTCGGCTTGCATAATTTGTTTTTCTATTTCTATCGAAAGTACCCTGTCTCATCTCCATATTTCAATTCCCATCCATCAACTTCACTTTTGGTCCTCAATACCTCATATTGTAGATTGTAGACAACAAACTTCTCCATCATCATCAGGACAGGACGAAGATTAAGAATTTCACTAAAAATCCCTCCAACCGAGAAAAAGGGGACAGAATTAGTGAGATTTGAACAAAGGATGTACATATATTGTAATTATGGAGCCTCACTGTTCAGCCGGCTCATCACGGATTTTCTCAGAATTCAGTTTTCAATTTGGGTGTTCTCGTTGATGGCATTGCGTTACCACACCGCACCGGTTTATATTTTGAATAATGTGACAAATAACTTTTATAAGCTACAATATAGGTTAAATTCCATAATTACAGAAAATACCAATACTTTCTACATTTTCTAACATCCAAACAGAGGGATGGCAAAATGGTGGATACTTTTCCATTGAGTTGAATATATTTTTGGCACATGTTATTAGTAGATGTGGGGGGTTAGGACGGTCCCCACCATAGAGTAAAGCAATCCTGGACCCGTCCAAAGTGGCACCAAATCCAAACCTTAAGGCGGCGCTAAATTCAAATTCGGTGGTGAATATGAAAAAACGTGAACTTTTTTAAAATAAAACATTATTTTCAAAATTTTAAAAATTCAAACAACATTAGAATAATACGTATTAATTACTGTAGAAGGATTCGGTTTAAACGGGGCTGTCAGACATGAACTGACCCTTCAATTGCACCCCATTATGATTTATTTTAACGAGGAACAAATTTCAAAACAAACCTCGTGTTAGGTTTTA
>JAQIYE010000610.1:0-11527 GCA_034699765.1 Xenyllodes armatus
GAATTTGTATTGTAAATGCAATTGTAAATGCTCATGCTTAATCAGAAATACAACTGAATATAACATATCATAAGTAATCAAATTGACTTGGTTCGTGTTCGTAGTATTCATTTTAATTTAAATATTTAGTTGAAATTCACTAGACATAGGTCCAGGTCATGATCCATTAGTTTAGTTTAGTTGCCTGTGAGGTCGGTAACCCATCAGCACCATGAAAAGAGAGGAGTTTCATATTGGAATCGTTGTTTGAAATTGTCACTGAACGTTCGAAATCGTCCTCCAGATGTTGAAGGTTCAGAAGACCTGAGGAGAGAGACAAACAGATTTGTGAAATAAAACATTTTTTCAAGTTTTTGGATACAATTTAGTTTTTTCGAATTCAGCAGAGTCATAGTCAGTAGAGGAAACAGTAACAGGCTCGGTTTCTGGCTTACCTTTCAATAATTACTGAAGGCATTTGTACCAACTGGACGGGAGTACGGCCGTCTTTCAGAGCTTGGTTCAAATTCAAAATCTGCCCTCGTAGAACGCCCATTTGTTTTTCAAACACATGCTTATCAAAACCCTTGTCTTGCTGTAATTTAAATTACAATTAATTTAAGCCATTAGTATCAACATGTACATCTCCTTTCAAAGTCCCTCCAACTGTGCACGCCAAAATACTAGGAAAAGGATGCTCGAAATGTCGAAATTGAACCTTAAATAGAAGGTACAGATCATCACAGAGGTCCTGAACAAAGTTCATATCCGAGGTCTTTGGAAGGACCAAGTCTTTAATTTCTTGACTGAAAGGAACCTTGGCATACGACAGCCATGCCCAGTGATAAGGGTATGCACGCCACGAGTCCGGATGCTTAAATGGGAAAGCCAGGCCATTGTCTATCGCAGCTACCCTGATTTCTGGTGGTTTCACAACATTCCATTCCTAAATAAGAAAATGATTATTAACCATTTTTGTAAACATTATAATCTGACGCATTTTGAAAAATAGCGGATATACGCTGAAAGAAGCCAAGTATTTACCTCCTCAACACTTTCCTTCACTTCTGGTTTGTCGTATTTTATTAACCAATTATCATTCCCTCTGTCTGTATTCCTGATGATGTAATCCAGAACAACCAGTCTCTCAAACTGAAATTGGAATTGCTTCTGTACACCTTCTGTGAGTGGTTCTGTGTCGAGTCTTCTGAGCCAATAATCTGCATCTTTGAAGCCTTCTACAAAAACTTGGAATGAGCCTTTCTGCACAACGACAAAAATTGAAACAGACTTAGAAAAACCGGACCCATGTTTGACAACAATCATTAGTTCAATGCAAAACATTAACTCATTCACATTACTTTTGGTGGAAGTCCGATCCGGTGGAAACGTCTTCCGAGTGCTGGGAACCGCTCAAAAACCGCTCTCTTTGCTCGAGCCTTTTCTCGGTCTATCCTTAGGTAATTGAAAGTTTCACTTACTAACCGCACTACCTGTAATATAATTACAGCATTATAGTCCCTTCAAAACCACTGCAGCTCAAAAATTGAACATTTAAATAGAAAACAGAACAAACCTTGGTCTTTGGAACCACGTTGAGTCCAAGCTTTTGATCAACTAGAGAGGCTCCGGCTTCCGACAAATATCCTTGATTTGGCACTAAACATGATCTCCCAAAACAACATGGACAACATAGTTTGTGGAGCCATTTTGTCCACTTGGGATTCAGACGTCCGTAAGGCTCTTCGTCCTTTGGTTTGAATACTGCAATGGTTTTCTGAAAGTTAACAAATCAGTTATTCTGAGACTTACTGGTGGTAATCATCATCATATTTTAGATGGCCAGTTATATCATTGTCACAAGTAATTTTTGTCAACTCACCCCAGATGCATTCTTCACAAAGTACGACCCTGACGATCCTTGATAAATCCTCTCAGGTAAAATCCCACAGTCAATGGCGAGCTCACATTGTCGAACCAAGTCATTGAAGATTGGATCATCTGTAATTTCATTTGGATTGAAAATTGTGTAAGCTGCACACATAGTCCCATAATCCATGCAAAGATTGTTTATAGCTACAGTGCACGGTCAATTCCTTTCAAATGCTATCCAATTTCCAAAGGTCAATTCACTGGAAGATGAAACCGATTGACTAATCCGCCCAAATAACGTTAATTTTAGGGGAGTCGTTTTCAAATTTAGCTTCTAAGCAGCTTTTTACATGACTTTACACAGGCCTGAACTTTGAGAACCAAATTGCATGGACATCCTGAGGAAATCCTGGAAAATTATCCATGTCCCCGTTTAATCAACCACTCACGACCATATGCACAAAAAAACAAGAGATAATTGTGGAAATCTAAATTAACACGTCACATCAACTGAGCCCTACTACCTGAGTTAATGATGCTTGCGGTTTGGTAAATAACTACTCATTCTTTTCTTTGATTGAGGTTTAATAATTGCCCATATCAATATCACGCCAACTATTAAGACAATGTCAGTGAGCCCAAAGCACAACCCCACCTCAACTAATAAATAATCAAATTTACTGAGCCACTAGCAATATTGTATTCTGTGAATCATGTTACTAAATGTTGGACCTTCTATTTGCTTTAACTTCTTCACTTGAATTAAATGCCCCTTTTTATTATCCTTAAGGATTAAAGATAAACCGTTCAATAAGTTTGTCAAAGTTGTATTCAATCATTTCTCAACTCAACTAAAACTTCAGAAGCACACCCTTGATATTGATGAATTAAATAAAATGTGGATTGAGAGAAGAGGGGACCATTTATTGTTAATCCTCATAAAACCGATTTAATAGTACAATAATAACATGAGGATAGATTGTATTGTGGAAAGAGGAAAATTATTGTATTTATTTCCCCTGCTGGTTAAGTTGTTCAGCCTTGAGTATGACTGTGCATGATGACTGACTACTACTTTGACGTTGGATATTGGGGTAATGGAATAATAGGTCATCCAAGCAGACTATCTCGTACAGACGAATTGCGCTAGAAAATACAGTCTACCTTTTCATTTCTTCAAATCCTGGACGTACTCAGTACTCAACTAAATATTCCGAGTTCAATACATTCTTATTCCGGAGTCTGGAGAAGTTCAGCTCATGGAAATGGTGTTTTCTCCAGGCGTCTTGCGTAGAATGTGAATCTCATTTTCAGACGAGAACAATGACAAGGAACAAATAAACATGAACAGCTCAATAGAGGCTTTGTATTTAATCATGCCGTCCCGGCATTAAACGCCAAGGACCCTACTCAATCAACAAACTCGTTTAGGACCTTGAGAAATTTAAATTATTATATTATAAAAGTAGTCGTGAAAGTCCATTTTTGATGGAAACATGAAGAAGATTCGAAATCTTTCGATATAGCTGAGCTCCATCTCTTCAATTACTTACATACTTAAGAAACTAAAATTCATGAATCATAAATAAATTCTTCAAACCAAATTATATGAAAATGTGAGGATGATATAACATGGTACACAAGTTTCAAATCACGAAATTCAATAGTTGTAACTGTGAAATACAAAGCCCCCTAATCGACCTTAAAAGACAAGGACATGTACCAACAAAAGTCAAAACAATTATGAACAATGCTAAAATACAGTACAAGCATCCTTACTAGCCTAAAGTGCAAATGGAATTGCTGGTGCAATTCAGGGGTGGGCAAAATACTTGACTCTCAAATTACAAATTACAAAATACTCGAATCACCAAATGTATTTTGAAAATACAAAATACCAATTACTGAAAAAATCTACTGGCGTAAAATACATCTTCCCAAAATACACCGGATCGTTTTTTCCAAAATACAAATTAAAATACTGTAATTCAATTACATTGTGAAATTACAAGTGCGTAGTTATGCTTTCTCACTCAAAAACCCATGTAGTATTAACACATCATCGGCTATGATAATTGAAGGGGTCCTCTTGCGTTCGATAATTTGATTATTCACAGTACGTGACAAATATTATCTATATTTCATACAGAAGGGTCGTCAAAGCAGTCAAAAAACCTAAAAACGCCACATTTCAAGAGATTTTTCCTTTGAAATCGAAGTCTACCCCCAAAAAAATGTAATTTGCATTTTGGTATATTGGTATTTTAATTACTTTTGTATTTTAATTACAAGTATTTTGCCCACCCCTGGTGAAATTAACATTATTACGAGCCGAGTTTAGCAACTAATCAAACAGTTCCTAAGAAGTTTAACATTTCTTAATCAATACAATACTGTCGAATGACTTTGCTCTGAAAGCATCTTTCTTGTAGGTCATTTACCTGGAAAACTATTGAAATGACATTCATCAATTCTTAGAAAAGGCTGGTGCTCTCTTTCCCGATCAGCTGACATAATGTGCCTGTCTGAGGATGATTCTGGCACGGAGGTCAATGTCTCATTGGATGAGCCTAAAAATGTAAAAGTTAGGGAATTAGGTATGGGCAATTAAGTTTAGGATTAAGTTGAAGCATTAGTTCAGGATTTAGTCCTACGATTCCCAAATTACACGTTACAAAGTCGTAAACAATGTACTTTTGAACAATTAACTCAAGATCAGTAAGCAAGCTCTTAAAACTTTTTTCTAAATAAAGTGTTGAAAAAGCTTTTGATGAGGCCTCGAGTCAAGGCACAGAATACATGGTTCAGGAGGAAGCGTATTTTTCTAGGTTTAATGTGTACAAGCATATTCATCATAAATCTAAACAAACTTCAAAAAAGCCGAGTTGAATTTTCTTCGGTGCTCGTGCAAAACTGAATCATATCCAGCCAACGTTAACATTGTGGGTTGTGAGCTTTCAATATCAAAGCGAGCACATTCCACCAGCCAAAACTACTTAAGTAGGAATATTCATAATTCATGGCCATAATCCGTGCTAATTGAAAATTGGAAAATGTAGTAATTACAGTTCAGGATGTTATTAGCTAATTTTGATCATTGAATTGACACCACTAACTTTTAGCCACACGAACAAATGAGAAGAGCAACCCAGTACATTTAAGCTTAGTATACATACATGTATATTATGCATGCCCAGCCCAGTTCGAGCTCAATATTTAAACAAGATTTGGAAAATTCACCTTTCTGACTTACAGGACATATATAAAAGTAGTGATATGATACTGAAGAATCTTTGTCTTTGTCCTCACAGTTCTTGAAGAGCGATACTGTACTGATGAACGGCTTTTTGTAGTTACTTAAGGTCCAAAAATAAAAACCACCAATTCAGAAAATAAACGGAAAAAAGAATGTTAGTAAAATTAAAAAAAGATCATATAGAAATAGGCTTGGTTGGGAAAAAAGTATAGGCGTGCAGAATAGTTTATAGTCTGTCTTTCAAAATGACTAAATCGTAATTAATTCATATAACCTGTAAACACTAATAATTAGTACACATACATACTTGAACCTCTTTGATTGAAATGATCTTTAATTTTGTGGAAAGCGATGGGATAACCTTCAATCGGATGTCAGTGACAGTGAACTAAGGATATGTTTCCAGGAATGACAGGAAACGTATTTTTTTTACGCAATATTTGTTTCTTGGATTCTGAAATATAATTAAATTTGACTGAAATTAGTTAAGTTCAATAGAGATTATATTACACATGTCATTCATAGAAAACTTAAAATTTTAGCTTAAGCGAGTTGAACAAACAATCAGTTAAAATTCGACACTGGAAAACGATACAGGAAATCGATCATAGTCATAAAGGATTTGAAAAGACTTACAATTTACTTTGCTTTTCTCCTCAAAGTTTTGCGACTTGCAAATAATTTGCAAAAAATAAAATATTTATATTGAGAATATATATATGTTGTGTATTTGATATTAGGAACAGATGGGGAGACTAATTTAAAATATCACACTTTCTGACTTTTTTGTTTTAAATGATGAAAAATTTTGATTAGAAAAATGAAGGACAATGTAAAATATTTAATTGAGGATTCCAAATGTCTTCAAAGTCCTTCAGCACAACACAAACCATTAATTAAAATTACAACCTTCAATTTAATTAATACACACATCTTATGTGTTATGAGAATTTGGAAACTTGGGATTCCAATATAAATTGCAATTGTAAATTACATTAAAATATTATTTTCAATCAAGTCAACTTTGACTCCTTGTATTTTTAGAGACTAACTGGGCTAAATATGTATATGTAATTAATTAACTTATTTAGCTTTTTTGTTATTTTTTTTGTCATCACGCCTTTTGCTTTGGTTTGTTTTGCTTGTACGTTTTTGCCTTTGGAGTTGGAGTATTTTTTAAAGGAAATATTTGATTCCTATTTTTTCTACCTTTTTTTTTGCCTTGAAGAAGCAGAATTATGTTGTTGTGTATATAATGAAATAACGTGTTTATGAGTCATATATATGCCATCAAGTTCATTAAGGAAGGATTAATAAAATACTTTGGCTCTGTTTTGGGTCAGATGGTCACTGGATCATCATCACTGGAAAATTTATGATTAAAAAGCTGTGTTGAGTTGAATGAATGCAATATATATATTTATATGCCACATCCATACTTTTCAATAATACTTGGAAATCAGTACACAATTTACAAGTAAATTAGTAGACTCATTACATTCTTTTAAATTCTTTATTAATCATCGTTTTTGTGTAAATCCGAATTATTTTTTTGCTGAATTAATCAATGGACAGAGGGCGAGACAAGATTTTTTTGTTGAAAGGTTAAAAAGTCATTGAAAATCCAGGTAGGAGTGTGGGGAATACAATGGGAAGTTTAGGCACAAGAATTTTCAAATTACAAAACTGTATGAATTTTGAATTCCGATTCTTTGTTTCAATAAGTTGACCTCCCTCGACCTATCTTGTCTTTAAACCTTGACCTCTCTTGACCTGTCTTCAACTGTCATCCAACTTAATCATCACATTGAGTTAATTTTTTAGCTTTCAGTGCCATATTTGGAAATCGGTCTTTTTGATCATTGGTGATCTGTTTGCACTTTCAGTAAATTACAAGGAGACTCTGACCCTGACCCTGAGGAGGAGGAAGAGGAATAATTGTACAAAATGAATCGAAGTGGAATGGGATCCAGAGGCCAGAGGGAGGACAACCTTCAGAGCATTGAGACAATTATCCTGAGGATCATTGATGACATTGTGACTGGTCGACATCCATCTCTCGAGCCAAAGTGTAATAAAACAGGTCAACTCAAATCCGTTCGATTTACATCCAGAGCCACCAGAAAGACCTTTACGCTTTTAGTCTACTTGTTGGAGAAGATTTACAATAATTTGGATCAGAGGATGTTGGTCACACAGAGGGACATGTACTATGAAAATATGGCCATTTTAGGAAAACAGGAGACCTTGATCCGTGGGCTCGGGGATATATGTTCAATCCTACAGGTGAACAAAGATAGTTTTAGTACCGATCCTTATTTTGAAATTCATTTAAGTTCACTAACTTAAATATTAAAATTATTAGACGACACGTAGTTCCTTAAACATTGAGGTTACTGCCAAGGGCCTGGTTGCAGGGAATTTGACCTGGTTTGATGGGAGACTTAAAAAAGTTGACGTTTCACTCTTCTCACAAAGTTCTGGGATGCTTGTTCCAACTGGTCTTGATAGTGAGTTTTATAAATTTGAAATCAAGAAACTGAGCTAATGTTTTGATCAAAAAAAATTTCTCTGAGAAATTCAATTACTATTGTTTACATAGGTCTTTCGGAATTTAAATCAAGAGCTCGATTTATTCTTATTGTGGAGAAAGATGCAATTTTTCAACGATTGTTGTATGAAAATGTTTTTGACGTGTTGGGCCCTTTCATCCTTCTAACAGGTGAGTTCGCAACCTTCAGCATCAAATACTGAAAAAAATGTTATCAATATTTACCCAGATTCTTCTCTTTTTAAATAGGTAAAGGATACGCAGACTTGGCTACACTAAAATTACTTAGCAAACTGAGTCGGGATTTTAGGATCCCATCTTTTGCTTTGGTGGACGCAGATCCATATGGAATTGAGATCGCAGCAAATTTGAAGTGGGGTTCACGAAGTGCTTTGTACAGCGAAGAAGAGATGGCTGAAATCACTGTACCCGATCTTATCTGGCTAGGAGTACTTCCCTCAGAGGTTGGAAACTTGGGACTTTACAGAAAGGCATGTAAGGAATTAACGGAGAGAGACAAAAGGAAAATCGCTGCTCTTGAAGCTCGCATAGCTGCTTTGGTATGCTTCTTTATAAATGCTAAAGTGTTAAACTCATAATGGTAATTTTGAAAGAATATGTAAATGCAACTATTCCGTGATCCTTCTGAAAAATAGGACGGAGGTCAAGAGTGGCTGCCAGAAATCGCTAAACTTAAGACTACAGGAAGAAAATGTGAACTTGAAGGCCTTACTGGATTTACCCCAAGATATATGACTGAAGTTTACTTAAAATCAAAGATTAATCACTTCCTGAATGGGTCCCAATTAACTTTATAATTTGTTCCACTCGAGTCATCCTTTGAAAAGTTTAACTAATTACATAAATATCCTTCAGGAGTTAGAAAATTGCAACTTAAATTTAATACAAAAACTCTGTAGTTAATTTTAGCAAAATTGAATTCGAGCTTGTCGCAGGTTCAGACATGTTAATGAGGCTTTGCCACTTAAAAATTAATGTATTTCGAGAGACCGTTTACTAGTCGTGCATGCTTTTTATTTTCGTACCTGTTAATTTATAGTATACATACTGCTTAGTAGAAACCCTATCCACATAAAAGTAAATTTCTTAGATTTACCTGAAACAATTTTCTCCTAAATAAATTTTGAATCTACAGTCAAAATTCAAAATAATCATTTCACTGGTGTTGATGTATTGTTATTATTACTTTGTGACTGCTTTCACTAGAAAGTTACAAATAGGTACTTAGAATTAGCATGCACTAATATTAAACACAGCCCAAAATCGCCTTTAGACGAAGGTGAACCTTATCCAAATCCCTTAAGAAGTCAAGAATTTTAATACATATGAAGGCAGAGTAGTTGACATGAACAGCCTAGCCGGTAAGATCGATTAAGAAAGACTGCAACAGGTTCTATTTTATTTTGTATTATCAACTCCTGTTATTCGAAAGTAATTTGCAAAGGAGAATCTATTTTATATATCATGGGACTAAACTTAAACTTAATCTATTACTGGGTATTATTTTTGTAAAAGAACTCTGAGATTTTTAGTGTAGTTAAGCCATTTAAAGAAAGAGGCACAAGGGCAAGCAGGTTCTTCTCCCGATTACCATACATTGAAGGAAAGGCTGTTAGTATTCCGATTTAAGCAATGTTTGAGGATCTGTTTGGGTTTCCAACGAATTGAGAAAAATAGTCTATGTTAGAATACGAGAATGCATGCCCAAAGAAAGCAAATTCCTGTACAGAAAGTATTACCAATAGAATTATGAACTGGATATTGAATTGAAATATAACTGGATATGTTGGAGAATGAAGAACTGAGTTTCTTCTCAATCTGTACAGATCAAGCAGTCATCATATCTGCCGCGGAACTGGTTACATTTGGTCCTTTGAGGGACTCATTGATGTCTCGTCGAAAAACAGCAAGATTTTGTGTAAACCTTGAAAGCGAGTTAAGAGAGACATTTCAAACTTAATTGAAGCTCACCTTAATATAACTTTTGCATGAAATACAATTTTTCTTTGCTTTAAGTATAAGCCAACCTGTCCCGATTTTTGGTAAGTAGATTTCGTTCGATACCATCCATTAAGTTTTCAAACCATCCAACCATTGCTGTTTGTTTTTCGAGTGGCTGACTTCTTACCACATTTTCCCGAAGCTGATTAAAATACTACCAAAAAGTAATCAAAAAGTAATCAAAAAGTATTTGAACAAATCCTTAATAGTCCTCGATATAGTTATCCATTTCTTGTCTACTTTTACATTAAATAGGACTTACCTCTTCATTAAGCAATACAAGGCCAAGGAGAGGTCTTGACATGGACCATTGATTACGACAGTCTTCAAACATCACAATATTCAAAACAGTGGCAAGCATTTGCTGTAAGATTTCAGGATGCTGCTCAACCGTTTGTAGAACACGCTCGTTACCGGTCATGTTCAAGGAACGTGGTTTTTTATCTGGGTTAAATGAATCATTTTTTAATCATAAAATCTAACCATTTTAATTTGGTATCATAATCTGTCTAATAAAAGGAATTACTTTTCACTGTCCACTGTCGAAACAGGTAAGTCACTATGTGATCAAGAGTTGCACAACAACCAGCGCATACCATTGTATCTGAAAAATGAAACATTCAGAATAGTTAAGAAATACTTCATTGTAAAAGGATTAATTTCCAAATGACCCCGATAAAAGTACAGATGTACCGATTGCTGCAAGGCCTTCTGAGATAGATGAGAGGATATAAAGGAACGTGTTGGGATCCAAAGCCGATAAAAAATTCATATGATCTTGAGCTACGCATTCGAGGAGTACGTAATAAGTCTGAGAAAGTTTTGGAAAGTCCTAAAAACGAAAACATTTAAGAAATGACAAAAAATAACTTTTGTTAAGACAAGGTTCATGTATAAATATAATGTTAAAGAGGAATACAAACTTACCATGAGGTCTGATAAGGGAATTGAGAGAAGGAGCTTCACAAAACAATTCAATACATTATCCAAAGCCTCGTCCCCGTAGAGTCTAAACACTCCAAAGTTTACGTAATTACCACAAAGAGCTGACTTTAGCATTAGAAAACTAATTGAAATTCCCTTCAGTTTCATTGGGTACAACTGAGTTTGTGGTGGTTCGATGGTCAGTATTCGGGTTCCTAATTATAACAAAGCATTGTATATTTAAAAAGTTCCGTTAGAATTATAATAGCGTATGATTTTTAAACATTTATTGAAATATTTTACCATAAGAGCACACAACTTTGCTAGCCTCCCGAAAAAGTAGAATCCCGTTTGGCGAACACACATCGAATTGTAACCTCTGAGAACGATTTTGAACAAGTTCGGCAAAAAGTTTCAAAACTGGAGTGGTTACGTGCGGATCATGGTACCACAATTCAATAGCTCTATGTAGTATGGGAGTATAGGCAGGATATCTAAAAGTTAAATTAGAATACAAAACATGTATTAATACATCAAATATATTCGATCAGAGGCTTGAACAATTCATCACGAATATAGGTCCTACATCCAGTCGAAAAACATCATGTAAGATGACCGAGTGTTGAAAGCTAGAGCAATTCCACGTAGGTCTCGTGCTAGCCCAATAACACTCCACTTTGCTTCCTCCGCTTGGAACAATGTTGTATCGGCATTAGCTAACATTTGTCCCACTGAAGCCATTGCAGCTGAAAGGACATTAAGGAAAAGTTAGCCAGTTTTGGTAATACGGTACTTTACTGTATTGTTCGAAGAGGTGCGTTAATCCTCACCAGTTAAAGGCACCATAAATGTATGGAACTTGTCCTCGTCCTCTCCCAAGTCAACCATTAGAAGGCGGCCCAGTGCCGTGTAAAACACCGTCC
>JAQIYE010000611.1:0-11525 GCA_034699765.1 Xenyllodes armatus
AACACGTATTTAGGGCAAGGGGGCAAAAAATTTAATCGAAAAATACAATGCTCATCGTTTGGTTCCCGAACTGGAGGCCCGAGAGGCATGTGTGTGTGTGCGTCAACAAGAACCAGGAAAAAAACGAAGACATTTTTCATACCCAACCTCAAAATTAAATTAAAATTCATGGCTTTTATTGATTAAAACTAGACACTACAGCAAAATATGTAAAATTTATTACAATATAAGAGGTCAGGAGGTCAAATTAAGAAAACCCAATATCTACCTCTCCTTGGATGATCCTCTGGTAACATTCCTAAAAATTTTCTAAAAGTTGCAATCCCAACTCCTAAAATAATTAAAATTGTTCCAATCCAACTATACTCGATCATCTGGACGCTGACCAAAAAATAGGAATTGCCATAGGAAGGCCGCGATGATATCACAAGTTCGAACTAGTGAGACCACAAATGCTACCTCGAACTTGAGGGCAAGATTAAGCCAACTTTGTGCAAGGAAAGTTAGGGCTCCAAGGCCTAGTGCTAGGGACCAATCCTCAAAGTCAAGAGGAACTTGAAGTCCAGGAGGAAAAATTAGGAGGAGGGTCAGGGATGCCACTGATCCAACAAGTCCAAATGCAATGTTTACAGTTAGGAAATGAACTGCACGAAGTTTCCTCAGGGTCACAAATACCCCTGTAGTATGAATCATTGAGGCAAATGATAAAATTGTTCCAATCTACATAAAAATTGTAAAAATCGAATTGTTTTAAAAAATGGCCAAAATTTAATAAGTTTTAAAAAGTTTTTGTAACTTACTAGATTATTTTCATCAAATTCAGCAGCTCCGGTCAGGAAGGGTGGTCGTGAAATTATGACGACGCCAAAGAAGGATAAAATGGCTACGAATACTGGGATGAATCCACAGGCTTCGTTCAGGAATATTCGAGCTACGACTGCGACGAATATTGGTGTACTGGGGTCAAATGTCATCAAGGTCAAATATTGTAAATTCGGTCAGTTTTGGATAATTCATAGCGCAGCGGCTCACCTAAATGAAATGACTACAGCATCTCCCATTGAAATATATTTGAGGCCTGCAAATTGTAGGAGAACTGCTCCAGCTGCAAAAGCACCACTGAGCTGAAAAATTAAAATTTGTAAATTTTCGAATAGGCACACAATTTGTTTTTAGAAAATAACTTACTATTAACAATCCAAAATTTGTCCAATGTAATTTCCGGTCCAATGGCAGTACATTTTTGGTCACTGATGAAATTCCAGTCTTCTGGCATAAGCCAAGAAATGGGATGAGGGCCATTGTTGGTATCAGGATTCCCATGAATCTGAAAGGTCATGGGGGCAAATTAATTAGCTTTAACTGCAATAATTTCAAGTTGAATTCAAAGTACATGAATGAGTTTGGCCTTTGACCCTTCCTTACCTCCAAAGAGAGCAGTTGTAAGGATGGTAATTTGCCATGATTTTGACAATGAGGATGGCTAAGGACATGCCAAGGCTTGTGAGAAACGCAAAAATGATTCCAATGTAACGACGGAATCCAGTCGTGGCGGTGGAGGTTCCATTCTTGACCCCATCGATCTCTATAGTTTCACTTGACCCTTTGACCTTGGCATTTTGAGATTCTTTGGGAGAGGTCATTTGAAACTCAATTTGAGACTTTGTCCCTTTCTTCTCCTTAACTTCATTGACCTTAGATCCAGGGCCACCATGGTCATTTTGATTCAATATCAATGGAAGTGGAGTCACGGCGGTCAGGTTCACGTTATGGGAATCCATTCTTAAATTGGATCTGGGCTGATTTTCAGGTCTTTTGTAGGTACATTTGGACTATTAAGGTAATTCACAATGCCCCAACATCACAAAATTTGCATGTTCTAACAAAATGTTGGGGAGCTAAAGGTCACAAGAATGTCACAGAAACTTACATGTTTTCCACAAATCATGGGAATTAGTGGTGCAGTTAGGAAGTTTTTGGTCCGTGTAAGTTCACTGGTGACTGGTGAGTGCTCAATGACAATGGTGGCTGGTGATACTGGATGGATATGGATAATTTGGACGCTTAAACACATAAATTAGGCAAAACTGGATAATTTTCTCTGCATGCTAGATTATCCAGAAGGCTCTGTTATATTGATCAATCTAACATGAACCACCTGAGTGCATCCCTGAAATCACTAAATACAATTTTTATCTTCAACCCAGCAAGACCACAAAATTCTAGTTCCCTGAACTTCTTCAGAAGCACAAAGAATTTTAAATATTATACGTTTTAGTTAATTAATAAGCTACGTATTAACTAATTTAAACAACGTAAATGATTTGTTAATTTAGTCTTTTGTTTGGGGAAAAACCCATAGCGTCTACTTAGGATTATTGACTCCAATTAAATTATTGATTTAGTAAATCAAAAATCAAAGAAAAGCAAAACGAGTGAATTACACGATACATCATACTTATTTATAAACAGATAAGGTCAAAGGTTAATTCTTATCTTATTTATGACCCATTAACCGAACCAGACTTGAAAATACCCCACATTTCCAATCAAAATCAACACATTTAATAATTACTGAGATTATAGTTTTAAAGACATTTGATTAAGACATAAAAAGACACACATAGTTCTATTTTTGGGTGACCAATTCACTGAATACGTATTTAAGATATAAAGTAAGAACTTAATTATTATTTTCATTGAATTTATTGTGGTTCAAAGAATGAATGAAATGATAATTATCACAAAAACAAATAAGACTGGTTAAAATAGTATTTGATCTTGATTAAAGAAGACGGTCAGAACACGGAATTGCACTAATATCACTTCTCAATCGTTCATCCTAAAGTTACAAAAAAAAATTTAAGAATAATTTCAAGATTTTAAGTATTTCATGGTCACGGTACAAACAAGGGTTGTTTTCCTCAATTAATGAATTATGACGAGCATATGATATGACTAAACTCGTAATATTTGTGTGATTTTGAATGGTGCATGGCTTAATTTTTATTATAATTGACCCAAATAAATCTCCATTTTTGAATGAATGGGATTATACTTTGCTAGAAGTCACAAATATGATATTTTGGCTTAACTAAGTGTACAAGTTTATTTAACCCAAAATTTGAGACTCCAATCAAAAGTTCAAGGATAATTTGTTGTAAAAATTAGCACGCATAAGATATACGATCTGGCATAGTGATTATTTTCACGGCACGAAGAGCCAGTCGACAGTCGATGATGTGTAATTTTATCCTTTAACAATGAAAAGCCGCATTTGTTTAGACTATTGTTGTTTGTATTCACACGAAATAGAGCCTATAGTAGGACTCGAGTCATGATCATGAATGAGTCCGGTTTCGAATAATTGAGACTCGTACTCGTTGTGCATCACTACTGTCAGCTTACAGAGATATACTTGAAATCATTTAATGATTTTAACTTCCGGAGTTCCTCTTTAATTAATTGACCTTTTGTACACCTAGCACTATTTGTACCCTAAAAACCTTTTGATTTTTACGTTCATTCATTTCTTGTGAAAATGGGTGTCATTACCAAATTGACGGTGACCTTTAAATCCAATATGTTAAGGCCGGAAGCGGAATTCCCTTCATTTTGTCTGTGTGAATCATCTGACCCCAAAGGGTCTCTCCAATTCATTTCATTTAAAGGCACCCTTACCTTACTCATCTTGATTCATCTTTAAAGGGACTTTTTGACCTGACCCATTGTTTGACCTTAAAAGATCAGCTGAGGATCCCAAATGCCCAAAAGGAATAGCACCCATTCATCCAACTCACAAAATAAATAGTGTCTTTCTTAACATGTCATAATTTATATTGCTTAAAAAAGGAAGGGACCCTTTACAAACAACAATAATCAATGACCAAAAAATATTTAAAGAATATGGGAACAATAAGGGCCCCCATTGGCCGTGACCACCTCTTGTCCCCCTTGGGGTCCTCCTATTTTCCTTTTGGGTGTCCTTAAGTCACTCTGTTTGTATTAATATTTTCTTGGGTCAAAATCACAAATCGAAAGAAATTTGTCGTCAAAGATTAGACGATGGGGGTGGAAGTGGAGGAAAGGCGGTCATTTCCGGGCATCAACCCACTTTACTATAGTATGTATCACTATTTGACTATTTCGATAAGAAAAAAAAATATGAAAATGACAAATCGACCAAAAGTTCCTCACCCATTTCCTGTAACCTCAAATCTAGACAATCTGAGCAAATATATATAAGTAATCGAATTTCTAAAAACGATGTTAGGATCCAACATAAAAATGAACCACAAATTGATCATTTCATAATCTATGGGATCTCTACCATAGTTTTATTGAAGATGTACTCTCAGATCACATCCATCATCATTCATCCGGGTCAAATATATGAAATAAGGACGTCGTCGTCACCCTATTGTATTGTTGTAATTTTTAACATTTTGACTCTGAATGTGGTTATATCCTTTGCTTCTGGCTTTATTTAATAGAATTGGGGGATGAAATTTTTATCAGAGGGATTCAGGGTCACTGGGTCCTTCCTGACCCGAGAGGGATATATCGATATATGTGTAGCTTTTAAATAAAAGATTTGGATTCAAGAGTTTTATAGCTTTTGAGGGGATTTCCTTTTTTTCCATTCGAGTCATTTTTTGATAGGGTGACTTATGCTTAAGTCCTGACCCAATGACCTTTCATTTTTATGATAAATCGTGGGAACCCTATTGGGACCAATCCCATCAAAATCGTTTCTGAAATCACATATTATGTATCAATTTTTAGACAATCGGTTTTTTCCATCTTTTCAGATGAACCCGTCTCAAGTCCAGACAGTACATCCTCTACAGATGAACAGGCCCCAAAGGTCAAACCAGACATTGTCCCTGCAGACTCCTCAACACACTCAACTACTTCTGGGGCTCAGTCACCCCTCAAGTCTGAGGCCAACCCTCCTGAAGGTGACCAAGAAGTCAAGGATATTGATCCGGCTAAAACCACAAGGTCAGGCCCATGTTCAAATTCCAGTACAACCTCACTGACTCAAGCCGAGCTACTTGAATTGGGCCATCATCATCATCATGGGGATGAGTTGACCAAAGGGATGGAGGATGAGGACGAGTATGAGGTCGATGATGAGGATGAGGATGTTGAAGGTCATTTGGATGATGATGACATGGATGAGGACCATCCTCATGGTCACCACCATCACCATCATCATGGAGAGTTTGGGATTGGGATTCATCGTTCTGGTGGGAATGGACTTGGAGGTGGTGGAGGTCATCATGGGTCAGGGTCAAATGGTGGTGGTGGTAAAAAGAGAAAAAGGCGAGTCTTGTTCTCAAAGACACAAACTTATGAGTTGGAACGAAGATTTAGACAACAAAGGTATTTGTCTGCACCGGAACGAGAACATTTGGCCTCACTTATAAGGTTGACCCCAACTCAGGTTAAAATTTGGTTTCAAAATCATCGGTACAAGACGAAACGGTAAGTTCTATAACTGTAATCGAATGCTGCATTTTTGAACTTTTCCAGTAATTTCACCCTGTACCTATTTGACCTTTTCAATAATTTGACTCTGGACCTATTTGACCTTTTTCAATAATTTGACTCTGGACCTATTTGACCTTTTGTCTAGAACCGAGAGTGAATTACAATCTGGGTCTCCAGCTCATGCTGCAACCTTCCTCCTCCGTGCAGCTCAGAGGGAATGTGGAGGTAGGAATGGTGTACTAGGTCATGGTCATCACCATCATCATGTCCTTGGTGACCTCTCACCAAATCCATCACCAAGACGAGTTGCTGTCCCAGTCCTTGTTAGGGATGGGAAACCATGTTGTGGAGGACCACCAGCTCCTCCACCTGTGACCTCATCCTCTTCTGGGTCAGGAGTCTTGAATAAATTAATTGAGTTACCCTTTGGACTACCACCACCACATCATCATCCTCATGGTCATGGAGGTCATCATCATGGACCCTTTGGGTCACATTCTCATTCTCAGTATCCACGGTGGTGGTAACGGCAAACCAACTAGTTTTAGTTTAGTTACTTAGAATCATTGATTGTTCATTCAAAATATCATCTCAAATACATATCGTGTTAAAAGTTAGTTAATCACAGGTCAAGGTTAAAGGTGACGGTCACGTCACAAGTAATACAGGTATTAGTTTTAGTTCTAGAATTTTGCTTTTCGAGATATTGTAAATTCAAATTTTAAAGGATCTCATCTAAAAATCGCCTCACTTGTAATTCCGGTTTCAATAAAAAGATTTAAAAAAATTAAAGAAAAAGTACATTTTGAGCCGAAGTTCAGCGTTTTTTTTGTATTTTGTAAAATCTCGGTTTTATTACTTTGAGGTCAGGGTATAGCCTACGATAATTTCTACTTCTTTCAGACCTAAAATCTTCTTCATTTATCTCTGTGGTGTTAAAATGAGATCTTATTAGACACCCTTGGTTAGTCAATCTGAATGGACTCATTCTTCTGAGGGTCAAATTTCTGTGTGTATGTTTCTTGATTCGCTTCCATACATGTATTCTTTTGACCTTTTCTTAAAGGCGAGAAAATAAGCTTCCTGTTTGGACCATTATCCAATTCATCCATTCAGATTTAACCAACCAATAAATAAATAAACTGTTTGGAGGTGATCAGCCTAATTTCCCGTTTATATGAGATTATCTTTATATGTTGTAGGCCATGTTACAAAATACCGTTTTTAAAAAAAAAAATTAAACAAAAGTTTAACAAAATTTGTATTGAAAGTCGGGAGCGATTTAAAAATCCCATTTTCTGAAGATGTATTCCGTAGTACTTCGATGCGTTTAAGGTCAACAATAGGTCCATTTGATCACCGGATTGGCCTTGTAGATAATTTTAACCAAAATGTCCTGTTCATTAATAAATTGTTTGATATTTGTATGGTACAACAAAGCCAATAGCAAAGCAACACGAGGCTCACCCCTACAATACAATTTTGGGACCTTCAGTAGGACAGTGTAGCTTATTTTCATTGTTTGACCCCAACAATATAAGTCCCGGATCCTCACACCTTCCTTTTTTGTAAGCTTTTTAGATTCTGAGCTGACCCACTATTTTTTGTTCAGTATTAAAAAAATTCTAAATCTCCATTCAATACAATAAAATAATCCAATCTCTCTTTGATAGCTTTTTGGGGGGGAGACATGACATCATGTCAAATGACGTATAACAGTGGCAAAGAAATTGATTTTATTTGAATTATGTTTATTCCGAGAGTCGAGAAAGAATCGTAAGAGCATATTTTTAGGACTCGGACTCGATTCAATTCGAACACTCAAAGGTCATTTTTACACATTCATCCATATACAGATACCCTGTCCCTGTCCCTCTGGGTAAATACAGAAATTTGACCTTAGCTTAATTCTTGGTCTAGCCATCGCTCACTCGCTTCTGGTATGGCTGGAGGTCATCATAGAGTGGCAATTAAATACGAGGATCCAAAAGTCCACAAAATGTCCAAGATCACATCCATTGATCTCTCTAAAACTCTTGTTGTTTGTACAACCTGAAAAATAAATGCCGAGCTTAATTTTGGGCTTAAACGAAGTAACTTCAATGGCTACTGGATCTTCATCAAATAAAATCAACTCCTCTACAAAAACTATTCGAATTTGATGAAATTAATCCATGGTCCATGGTAGAGGACCAGGAAGAGGAGGGGACTTGAAGGGATCACATCAAAATCAAACACACAAAAAATTCTTTGAAATGCATTTTATTTTTTCAGGATCCGGATCCAATCGGAGTCTAACCAATAATGCAATGCTTAAAATGATACATGACATGACATGATGGGATCCCTTATGGATATGTAGTAACTTTTACGTTAGTGTCCCCTCCATTTGGTTTTTTTGACCTCTTGAATTCAATGGATGAATCCTAAAGTCCAACAACCTCTCACTTTCAATTTTTATTTCTATTGTAAATTATTTTTACTTTTTATTATTAATGAGGGGTGTGAGTCTTTGGGAGTTCCAAAAGTACCCACTACAGGACGAGGACAGGCTTTATGGCTTTGGAGAGCTCAAGGCTCAAGGGCACTTTAGGTTGTTCTTGTCCCGATTCAAGCTGATGCTGTGATGCCAATAAAGAGCTTATGAGTTAAAGGGTTAAAAATGTAATTGATTTTAAAGAGTAACCTTGAACTGTATCGTCTAGTCTTGTATTTCAAAATTTGTAAAAAAAGAACAAGCCAGATTTCACGAGTATCAGACTTATCTTTCTGGGCTCGAGTCCAGGCCAGCAGGAACATAATTACTACTTACATTGGAATTGTACTTTTCGGGCCCAATTAATTTTGGTTCAAAATGACCACCGAAGACCTGGCCCTTTTGACCTATTTCGGTTTCCCATAATCACCCTCCTCTTGTTTCTGTTTCATCATCATCCGGAAGCACACAGGGTCCCATGTCCGATGTCACATAAAAGTCCTAACCATTATGGAGGACCCATTTTCCATATGATACGGGATGACATTCAAGATTTTTATTTTTTTTTCAGTTTTGATTCATTTCTGAAATGAAACAAAAACTTGAACCAAAGGGCTCACCCCTCCTCCCTTCAACCAACCCTCCATGATGAATCGAATCAAAAATCAAAAGGGTCTCTTGCTCTTGAATGCAATCTCATACAAGGGAGTGAGAAGGGCACCCATCATCATCATCATGAGAGTTATGTGATGACCCGAACGGTTCCAAGGGAGAAGGGACACAAAATTTTTACAATTAGTCTCGGAAGTTCCATGAACAATTTAAGATTCATGGGAGCCATCATGGATTTTTCATTCAACACTTAAAATAACTCGTTATATAATTTTAACTTATCCTTTTCCGCGTATGGAAATTCAGCCAAAAGCTTTTGTGGACTCGTTCTGAATCAAGAATTCGAGTCAAGTTCCAAAACTAAAGGCCGACAACATGTGGATCTCAATCACACGTATATTATTTTTGGCAAAGGATCAAAATACGGGAAAGGATTTTAAATGACCTAACTTATGTCTATAGATGTACGCCGTTTTGAAAAGTCACAGGATGAATCCACTACATAAATCATAATCCATAATGATTTTTATCTTTCATATATTCTTTTGGTGATGCTGATGGTCATCATATCATCCAGACATAACCACGACCCATCATCATAAGCGACCTAAGTGTGAACTGTACCACCAAAAAAATCCTGGAGAACCCGAGATTACATGATGGTCGAGGTCCATGTCCACAGCGATCGTGGACAAATACACAATGTTATCTGGTAGTTTACACTTGAGAGAACAACCATCATCATCGTCAAATCATCTCCAGAACGAAAAAAAACAAGGAGGACAATACCCAGTTTGTTCATGTTCATAAAGTTTTTCGGACGGACAATGTCATATCGATATCATATAAAATACATATTAAATCATACATAAGATTGCAAATGGTTTTCTTTGACTCGACTTGACCTGTGGTAGTAATGGCATAAATGTATCTTCTTACAGCAGCAAAAATGTTCAAACCAAAATCTATTTGAACAAGATTATTTGAGAAATGCAAGCCCAAAGACGCAAGGACAACCCAGATTACATAATAGTTATAATGGGACAAAGATATTTTATTTTTTGGGGTTGACAGTGACATGACCTGTCAAACCTAACCTATACATCTACACCGGCTCAGAAAAAACCCAAAAAATCCGAATTTTTCTAAATATTTGGAAATTCTTGAATCCAAAAACCGACAACAGACATGATCCAATGATGAACTTTTCACCTTTTTGAAGCTTTTAGGGACTTATTACTAACACCCATTCTTTACAAAAATTGATCCCAATTTACACATGTTTTTGTCCTCATGTCATAATGTCATGTCATTTTACAGAAATCTGGATCATAATACTCTACGCACAAAATTTGACAAAATGACAAAAAAATCACATAAGCTCATGTCTTACATCATGCTCGGAATAATTTGTATTCTTTACGTCATTTTGGATTTTGGACACAATTATGAGATTTACAATGAGGTTTTAGGTCAACTTATAGATCCTAAAATGCTCTTTTTGTTGAATGGTTGGACCTCATTTATGATCTTCAGTCATTTAAATTTTGTATAGATTGTCATCTACAACGATCAGAATTCTGAAAAGTAGGGGTTAGATTTTACGAGGACACTTTTTACGGGACGAGTGGCTGTCTTAAAACATAGACGAGCAATTTGAAAAAATGACAAAAATCTGCATGATTTCCCATGACCCTAGTTAAATATGCACCTAAATGACACTATACCATATTTCTTTTGTAGTTTGTACGGTACATGAGGGATCAATGACAGGTAAAAAACACAAGCCTCCAAACATACATACTTTAATGAGCTCTTAAAAATATTCACGTTTGGGCTGAACTGATCTTCCCCGTAGAAAAATGACAAAAAGTAGTGGCTCGTTTTTGAGAACAATACCAAAATACATGTATTTTAATTTCTAATTATCTTGTTAAAAATGGATTAAGGGGTAAGGCAAGGCATAAATTACTATTCTATTCTATTGCACCTTTGTTTATCAAATGCCAAACATGTGTTAAAATAACAAGGGATTGTATCTTGTATCTTGCATGTCATCGTTCGGATCTTCATAAATATTAATTTACGAGAAAATCGAAGTCTACCTGAGGGTTCAGAAACAAGGACGACATTTTAAACGGACCAACGACGGTCTTATAGGATGCATACAAGTTTTTATGGGTTCCATCCAGTTCCAGTTCCCAGTGCTGGCGTTACGTGTATCGCAGTGTGCAGAAAGTGTAAAAAAGTGCGAGAACTGCGGAAAGCAAAGTGCGAAAAGTGAAAGAAAATCATTGAATTTAACACTTAACCGATCCGACCGAGAAGCCAGAATATTTTAAAATTATTAACACCGTCATATGCACTGGAAAATGGTATCGAAACGTTTCGCATTTCAAGCTTCGAAATGCCAAGAAACAGGAATAGCATCGAAATATATCAGCATTTGTTATATTGAGCGCAATTCTTTGAGCTGAAGCTTAGGACCTAGGGTGTGAAGCTATGTGGATTTTCTATATTTAATACTGGCGTGTACTGATCAGAAACGCATTTTGGAACAAAAATGGGTACAAAAGAAAACCAAAAATGCATAAATAAGGTAAAAAATGTTAACCTATTCATTTTTGGTATGAATTTGGAGATGAAGCTTGTGCAATTTTTGGGCTACAAGCCCTAGCGTGCGGACACCTAAAATATTTCTATTGGTCAAATCTTATTGGATAACAGTAGGCAACCTTAGAAAACGCCGTAAGAAGGGAAAGAAAGCTTGTCGCAGTGATTAAAGGTTGACCGGTCTTCAGTTTGCGACCGAAGGGCCCACGTTTTTATCCATGGGCTGCGATTGATGAGTTGACCCGTGCCCGCTCAGATACTATACTCCGAATCGGAAGTACTAAAAAGGCTCAAAAACATTATAAACGGAACCCATTATCATCATTAT
>JAQIYE010000612.1:0-11513 GCA_034699765.1 Xenyllodes armatus
ATAATCTTCAATCTCCGTTAATCCAGGACTAATGTCTAGTCGACCCATTATTACATGCATTATTAGGTGAGTGAGTAATATGTTGATTTTTTGAGAATCTTGTGATCCAGTTTCTCTTTTGTTTTTCAGTATCAACACCAAAAATGGCAGCTCTCAAACTAATAATAATTTTGGTTTTGTTTCCAACAGGATTTGCCTGTGACCTCAGCCTTGACTGTTTCAATTGCCGTGGAAGTTCATGTCAATTTTGGAGGGTTAAGGGAATTCGCAAATTTGTTTGTGTCCGTCAACCCATCCCTGGTTTTAAATTTCTTAGAAACTACAAGTCCTGTCCAGATAATTTTATATCATCCTTCATTCAAAATAATTAAAATAAAGGCTTAAAAATTTATTAGTCAGTTCGAGAAAAAAGTAATTTCTTGTGTGAATGAAATTTTTTCTCAATTTTGTCTCAATCTTTAAAATTCTAGTTTCCTCGACCACCATTTCTGTCCCTAAACTGGATTTGGAATCCACTTCCACTACGACTCCTCCTGTTCTCATCTTAACCCCAGAGACTCCAACAGGTAACAAATATTTTTTTTTGCTTTCTCACCCCTCCTCCCCTAAAAAAAATTCATTGTTTTGCAGTTCACCCAGACACGACCACTCATACCTCGCAATTCCAATTGGGATCCACCCATGATGATGGATTGATTCTTTATACCCCCGATTTGACTGAGGACGATGCCTCAATTTCAGAATATCCTATGCTAACAATGAATAATGAGTTTCGACCCACGTCTACATTGGGTTATGGAGAGAGCATTCCAAAATTGGAATTGGGATCCACATTCGAAAATGAACAAGAATTGATTCTTCAGCCAACCTCGGCTTTGACTTAAGTCCCAGAAAGTAAGATCAAAATTCATTTCATTTCTTTATTTTTTGCAATTATTCTTTACATTTGTAATTTTATTTGTTTTTCAGTTGATCCTACAAGCCCCCACTCAACATTGGATCCACTTGCGCTACAATTTTGGAACCAACTTTGACTACAGAAAAACTAGTCTCAGGTAAATAATTTCCAAGTAATGGTGATTAGATTATGGATTGATTTTGTTATGACTGGCTAAAATTTTGATTTGTATTTTGTAGTTTTTTCAACTCATCGTCCTTAATATTCCACCATCTCAGAGCCTGAAATGACCAGAAAAATGAGGATTGAGCCAACTTCTACTTTGACTCCCGTGGAAACAATTCCAGGTAAGTCTATACAATTGGAGTGTGATTTTGTTTTTGGAATTCTGGTGAGACAAAAATGAAAAATATTCAAATTTACAGTTTCAACAACTGTGACACATGGAAATTTCACTGACTCTGATGTCCTCATTCCGACATTGGAGCCGACTCCGGAAATTATTGTTGATGATGAACCGCAGGTTAGCTTATGTAAAGTATATTTTTTGAAATTATTATTGAAAATCTAAGTCAATCTACTAAATTTACTATTTTATTAATTTAAGATGTCAGCACAGCCGGACCAGTAACCTGCCACTCCAATGGAACTTACACACTATGTGTTACGGGATACTGGTCTTTTCCAACTACAAATAATGGAGCTTCTGTCAAAATTCTCAAGGCGGACATGATTTTTGGAACTTTTCTTCTGTTATTTATTTTGTATTTGATTTTGTAATTTTTTGAATATACACAAAAATTAATGTCCCAAAACACTTCTATCATTAATCATGTTTAAAAATTCAAAACTAATCTAAAATAATTTACGCTTAACCAATGTTCTAAACAAACTGTGTAGTCATTGCAACTGTAACTTGAGTCACAAATTTTTAAATAGTTATATTTCTATGTTCAGAGTTTTAGTGTAAAATTGTAAACACTTTTGCTAACTTTCTAAGTAAAATATTTTTGAAAAACAAATGTCAATTTTCATTATCTAAAGTTTCCCCAAAAAAGCCCCTAAGATTATTTAATATTATTCCAAATCAAAAATAAAATTACACGAAAATAATTTTAAAATATTTTGATTAAATGTAAGTTGAGTAACAAATTTTCAAGTAGTTTTATTTATAAGTATAGAGCTTCAAGATCTTAGTCAATCGTCTTCGAGCACAATTTTCCATGAAGGGTATTAATTGTTTATATAATTGTTTCTGCAATTCTGCAGAAGTTGTATTGTTTCTTCTCGCCAAATTCATTGATATGCAATCCTTTGTTCAAAATTTGAGACACAACTCCCTTCATTCAAGAGAAACAAATCGGTGTGTCTCTAGTTTTCGAACAAAGGATTACATATCAATGAATTTGGAAAGAAGAAACAATACAAATTCTTCAGAATTGGAGAAACAATTAATACCCTCCATGGGAAATTGTGCTTGAAGTTTCTAAGTAAACTACCTTTGAAACACACACAAATTTCAATTTTCATTGTCTCAAGTTTCTCTTTAAAAATCGTTAAGTCTAAGATTATTAAATATTATTCAAAATCAGAATTCATAACATAAAAGTACAATATTAAAATATTTTGCGGTGTCATACAATGTTTCATTAAAAATCCAACTTTTCTGAAAAGTTTATTTCTCATCAGATGAACCATCACCCTCACTACCATTATTATCCTCATCATCATCACTCAACTCGATCTCTGTATTTTTTCCAAAAAGTTTCCACAGCCCAGAATTAAATGGTTTCCCCCCTGGCATTTTTTGTTCTAAAGTTACCTGTTTTCCAATGCTCTGGCTTGAGCATTGTTTTTCATTATCAACAGTTTCCTCCTCAAATTTTATTTTTTTCCCAATGCCGTAGCAAGATTTTGTACTGTCTTTGTTCCCCTCCCTCTCATTCTCAAAAATGTGTTTCCCAATGCTCTTGCTTGAGTAAGGTCTTTTATTCTTCCCCTCATCATTTTCAAAAACTGTTTTGACACCTTTCACATTACAATGTTGCTTGTTAGAAAAATCAATAGCCCAAGCTACCCCATTCTCTTCCTTAACAAATTGTTTAGGATTCCCATAAATGGGCTTGGTTTCCTCATTTGCAAATTTTTTAATTTTCAAAATAACTTTTGGGGCTGGGGTGGAAACCTTACGTTTGTTTTGACTTTTTTTTATCTGGTCAAAAAAATCTGACATTGCATTATCGATATCTACCCCCTCGGTTGGATAATCAAATGGAGGTTGCGAATTTTCGTCAAAACATAGATTACCCTCTGGTTCATGTTGGAAAATGGACGATGGGGGAGGGCTTACTGGTTTGTTGAGAATCGGATCTCCAACATGACTTTTTCCATCGAGGTGGTTGAGTGGTCGAACAATTGCACGTGATGCCATAGGTTGGGGCTCTTGAATTCCCTTATTTGCGACTCCTTTGTCTTGAGGTGGGACGGCCTCTTCTTGAATTGGCACAACCTGAACCGCGGCATCGATTCCTGCTGGGTCCAAGAGATCCGGAACATTAAGAAAAACTTTTCCACGTTGGTTCTCAGCTAGAATGAAAAAAGAAAAAAAACTATTTAAAAATTTGTTTTTTCATTTTATACTACTTAATTTTTTGAAATTCTAAAAGTTCAATTTACCTCTAAATTGGATGAGTTGGGACAAGACATCTCCATCCGAAAGAGCATCTTTGATCCCAATTGCCAATTTTTGAACAGGCTCCAGTTTACGAACACAGTCAAATTGAATCCTGATTTTCGTCATGACACGCCAAAAGAGCTCATCAAGGTCGTAGATCTCCATGTGTTTTAGGTCCTCACGTTCTCGAAGGACGGCAGTTGTAAAGTAATTACATCCGATTATCATCTTTCCATCGACAAATTTGCTAAGCCATTCTTGCCCAGCTGGACCAAGAAAAAATTCTTGAATGTCGGGTCCGACCAATCCAATTTGTTTATCGTAGTAATAGTATGGGTCCTCCAACTTGGCAAGGGTGGCCCAAGTGGGATGATTATTATGGTCAAGGTGAATCCACACAACAAAGGTAGTCATTCTTAGAAAAATTGCCCAGTTTAAAAAAAAAACCGAGCTAATGTTTTTTGAAAAGTTTTAAACTCAACTCAAATGTTAAATGAAGGGACTTTGTCAGAAAATGAGCACTTGGCAAAAATCGAACACTTGGCATGTTTCAGCTTCAAAGTCAAAATGTGATTCAAGTTGGACTCTTGTCCGGGAGCCCCATTTATATTGGCCGTGCTGGATAGGAATTCCAATCATCTCAAAGGAAAAACGTTTTTTAAACTTTTGTAGTTGGTCTATTACTTATACGATTCTAGACCCGAGCACATTATTCTATTCTTTGAGATCCAAATGAAGATTCTTTGAGCCATGATTTCTTAGCTGGGATAAATTTTTTACCGTGATGGTCCGAAAGTTTTCAACCCTTTTAAAAGTCCCTTTATTTTTTTCTTCAGATCTCTTCTCAAGGGTTGAGTTCCTTTTAGAGTTTAGTTTGGTTATAAAATCCTGTTACATTTTCATTCTTTGTTCTCATCTCAGTCACTCCAAGTTTCCTTTTACAATCATCTTCTCAAAACCAATCTCAAAAATTATTTATAAGACCCCTTAAATTGTAATATCAGGTTTTATTTTACCATTTTAAACTTTCGGTTCATCTCATGATTTTTTCTGGCCACAAGTGTTCCCTCTTTTTTTTCTTTTTGAATTTTTAAGTCCAGTGAATAAATTAAAGTTCCGTTAGAAAATTCTATCTGAGCTCAACTAACTATTTTAAAACCCTTTTTGTATTCTGATCTCATCTCTTGATTTTTTTCGACCACAGGTGTTCCTCCATTTTTTCATCCCTTGGAATCCAGTAAAAAGTTAAAGTCCCAGTGGAAAATTCTATCTAAGCTCATCCCATTATTTTCCCAAAGGTTCTTGTTTGGAAGGGTTGAAGTTCATTAATTTTTTAAGCCTTAAGATTCATTTTAAAAGTTTGTTCCTGGATGTGAATGAGTCCCTTTATCTCATTATCTATTCTCAACCCTCTTCTTGTGTGTTGTTTCGAAGAACAAGAATAAATTTAAAAGTTAAAGAGAACTCATCTCATTATGACCCTTTAGATTTTTGGTACTGTGATCTCGTCTCTTGATGAGACCACAGGTGTTCTTTCTTCTTCTCATCCCTTGGATTTTTGAATCCACTAAATAAGTTAAAGTCCCGTAGGAAAATTCTACCTAAGCTCATCTCATCATCAAAGAACAAGAATAGATTTAAAGGAAAGAACTTATCCCATTTTAACCCGTGATTTTTTACGACCACAGGTGTTCCTTCTTTTTTCTGATCCCTTTAATTTTTGAATCCAGTGAATAAATTAAAGTCCCGTTAGAGAATTCTATCTGAACCCATCTCATAATTTGTAAGACCTTAGGGTTCTTTTCCTTAATGTGAATGAGTTTCCTATCTCATTATGTATTTCTCAACCTTTTTCTTTTTTGTCTCGAAGAACAAGAATAAATTTAAGTGAAAGAACTCATTATAGCTTTAGATTTTTGATACTGTGATCTCGTCTCTTGATTTTTACGACCACAGGTGTTCCTCTTTTTATCTCATCCTCCTTTAGATTTTTGAATCCAGTAAATAAATTAAAGTCCCGTTCTGTCTTTGTTTGTCTGAGAAAGCAAGAATAAATTTAAAAGTCAGAAGAGAGAGATTCTCTTTTACGATCAAATGTCTGACATTTCTAATCTAAAGTCCCGTTATAAAAGCTTTCCAGACAGACACACCCCTGTCCACCTGTTCATTTAGTATCTGATCGGAAGTCTCTGCATTAACATCTCCCCTCCAGAATAAATTATTCAGATTTTACAGTTTTGTTGTGGGATCTCATCAGGAGTCCTTTTTGTATTTTTGTTTATTTTTTTATCCAGTTGCATCCCATAATATCACATTACACTAAGGTACATTAGAGATTCCTAACACGACCAAGGTTAGAATTTCCCCTCTCATGAAGATTTTCTTTTTGTCTAGGCGATTGGGTTGAGGTACCCCCTAACTCCTAACAGTACGGACGTGGCTATTTTTTGTCTTCAACTGCCTTTGGGGTCGTTTCTCTTTAGATTTTTACGTATCATTGTTGGTTAATTTTGAGTGCAGCTCGATATACAAGGAGAGGAAGTTGATTAATAATATGAAAGGAGTCTCGATTAAAAAATCTAAAGGGACACTTAAAAAAATTCTCACATTAAGGTGCCCTCATTGTTATTTTAAATGTCGGAGACATGAAGATATGCGTGCTCATATGGAACATAAACATAATTGCTCTGTATGTGGAAAATCTTTTAAGAATAAAAGAATTCATAAGTGTTTAGTTGGATCAGGTGGACCGGATCCTCCACCAGGACTTGATACCAGTGTGTTTTCAATTCAAGATATAACTCATCGTGGAGCCTTGAGGACATTTGTTTATATTCCCACCACGGATTTTTGCATATTGGCAGACTTTTTCGATTCATGCTATGCCTCTCTTAAGAAACTCATTCAGCAAATGTACAAAGCCACAAAAGGAATTCGAGTTGCCCTCAGAATATTTGTGAATATGCAGGAACGAAAGTCGGGTCATATTGTAACTGATGTAGTTATCGGATCACCTTGGCAAATTGTTCCCCATGAGGATTTTGCGGATACTGCAATTTTTAACTGTGTGTCTTACCTGTTGACGTCGTTCAATTTTTTCTCAGAGAAGGGCTCGGAATGGATTATTTTAAAGATTACTAAACTCACGGTAGATTTTGCTGAGTGGGATCCAATTAAAATAAATTATTATGTCAAGACCCCAGCTTACCTAAAGGGTAAACAATCGATTCTAAATATCAGGAATAAAAAGCATTTGGGCTGTTTTCCTGCTTGTATCTTGTCTGCTGTTCATGAGGATGAGCTCATTCAAAAAATGTACAAAAAAAAGGTCGAGACAAAAGGACCCTTCAAGAACATAAATTACAAGAAGCAGTGGGAAAAAAGGGTCCTGTGTAATGAAAAAAATTACCTGCCCTTCCTTGGGAGAACACCTGTTGATTTTACTGGACTCCCCCCTCCAAGATCAAAGAAAGGAGTTTCTTTGGAACAAATATTTACAACTTTTCATGAACAAAACAAGGATATAAGTGTGTTTGTGTATGAGTTCCTGAAAAATGAAGAGCGGTTGGTACCTCTATTACCTCCATTTGAAGCAAGAAAAATTAACATTCATCTTCTTTTGATCATGAATAACGGGAAAAACCACTTTCTCAGAATTAGATCTTTGTCTCGATTCCGTGGAGCAAAGGGAAAGAAAACAAAGTTTTTTTGTTCATTCTGCTTTGTGGGATACAATTATCAAGAAACTCTTAACAGGCACATGAAGAAATGTGGGATGAGGATTGGGATTGGACCCATCATTAAAAATTCAAACTTGGTCTCTTTCAATTTTGATAAATGGGAGGCTACATTGTTCAAGCTTATCTACATGGTTTTTTCTGTTGAATTTATTAATGTCCGACGACTGAGTGGAAATTTGGAGAGGATCCCGGTCGGATACACGTTATGTGTAATCAAGGGGGATAAAGTTGAAAATACTATTAGTTACGCTGGCCCAGACCCAATAAAGGATCTTCTTAAGAACGCATTGAAAGAAGCAGACAAATGGAGTGACTATTTGAGAACCACAAATTATCCCATTGAGTTGACTGACGAAGAATCTGAAAGACTCAAAAAATGTCGGACTTGTTTCTTCTGCAAAAAAGAATTCACCCCCAAGAATCACCTTGTATTTCACCATTATCATTACCTAGAAAAATCTCCAGTCTACAACTGTTGTAACATCTGTAATTTACAAATAAAACTTCCCCCTTGGATTGAATGCATCAGTCTAGGGATGTCAAAATTTGAAAAAGTCCTGTTGACCAAATATTTTGAAAGTGTGGATATCAAAGATGTTGAGCCCATCATCTCTGCCAAAGGGGACATCATTTCTATTAAACTAAAAAACACGTTGAGACTGATTGACTTTGCATCCTTCAGACCAGACTCGTCACTTTTTGACCTCAGCAATGAAATTCCAAGCTCAGAATTTCCTTTCCTTTGTTCGGAATATGATGATCCATGCATTGTGGAAAAGTTGACCAAGCCCTTTAGATTTTTCACCTACGACTCCATTCAAGATTTTGATTCTGCTCAAGGGGTTTCAATCACCCCCAGTAAAGAAATGTTTTTGGAAAAGGAAGTAATAGAGACAATCAGTGAGAGTGAAATTGAAAACTCAATTGAACTGTTTTCAGAATTTGGATGTTCAACCCCTTCAAAATATTTAGAAGAAGTCTCAAAAGCTAAATGTCTGCTCCTGGCTGACTTGTTCCATCGACACAGAAAAGTTTCGTTTGACTTATATGGACTTGACCCACTTTATTTTTCAACCGTCTCCAGCTACTCGTTTTATTCAGCATTCTATATGACAAAATCAAAAGTGGATTATGTCAGAGATGAAAAAATTAGAGATTTGGTTGAAAGGAACCTAAAAGGTCCAGTCATGTCATTGTCTGAACGAATTGTGACTGCAAATTCAACAAGGTTTCCAGAATACTACGATCCTGCTAAACCACAATGCCAAATCCTATTTGCAGATTTAACATCGTCATATTCCGCAGCATTATCGGATTTTCTACCTTGTTCCGACTACAAATTTTTATCACAAAAAGAACTTGAGAAAATTGACTTGACCAGAGACCTTCCTGATGATATTGGTATGATTCTAGATGTCACAATCCATGTACCAAGAGAATTGGTGGAAAAGTTTTCAAACTTCAGTCCCTTCATTCAGAAAAAGCGAATTTCAGCTTCTCAAATTTCGCCAGTCCAACGGGATGGAATGAAAAACAAAAGATCCGTAAATTCAGAAAGGCTCATTCTGTCTCTCTCTGAGTTTCAAACTGAAGCATACAACTTCAGAATGCTTCGGTTTCTTATTGGAGTTGGGGCCAAAGTTTTGAATATTAATTCTGGAATTTCATTTAGTCAAAAACAACTTTTTAAAGAGTATATATCAATGAACTTAGAAAGAAGAAACAATTCCAATTCAGAGCTGGAACGGCAACTTTGTAAACTATATAATAATACACTCCATGGGAAATTATGTTCAAAGACAATAGATTATGACAACACGAAATTCGTCTCTTCGGAAGCCCGTGCTAGAAGATTGATAAATAGTCATCGATTTCAGAACATGACCAGATTCAGTGACAATGTCAGCATGGTGCAATTAAAAAAGATGGAAGGAATGGATACCTCATTTAGAATTGTGTCAGCTGCCGTGCTGGAATTGAGTAAACTCAGACTTTTTAAACTCTATTTTGATCACATCAAACCAACATTTGGAAATACAATAACAGAAATATTTTCCCATACTGATTCAATTCTGTGCCGTTGTGCTGTGAATAGGGAGGAATATCTTGAAAAAATGAAGGGGTTGAGTGACATTTTTGATTTTTCAAATATGCCTTCACCACTTTATTCAACTCAAAACAAAGGAAAAGCAGGACTTTTTAAAATTGTTTCGGATGATATTCTTGAGTTTTGTTCTACTCGTGTGGGTCAATATTCACTTTTGTATTACAAGGATCAAGGACTCGAATCGAAATCAGTTGGAATTTTCAAACAATCACAAAATAAAATTTCTCATGCGAATTTTTTGGATTCGATTAAAAATTCCAAAAACGAAAACTGTAAGATTACATGTGTAAAGTACGCAGATGGAATCGTGCATGTTGAAGTTCCAAAAGTAGTTTTATCTGTCTTGGACCTTAGTCGATTCTGGGTAGACACAAATAAAAGTTATGCCTACGGAGATCCAAGGATAAAAGATTTTATCCCTGAACTCGAGTCTCCTCCGGATCCAAGCATATAGAAATTCCTTTCCCAAATTCCTTCTCCTCCTGGGGATACTTAAGGGATGGGAGGGATTTCTTAACCCGTTTATTTTTCATTGGACAATGGATCCCTCAAGACAATCCTTTAAAGCTCTTCTTGATATTGTAGGAGTTCCTTCAGCAAATATTAACTATCACGAAAGCTTTATCATCAATTTTTGTATTTCCAACACTGAGGAAGGAAAACGTTTAATCAGGTCTTGTCTTTTACCTGAACTAATGTGTGTATATCTGTGCCTTTTAAACGCGAATTCCATTTTGCCTGATTTTAGCAAGGGAGTTGAAAAGGGACTTGAGAAAATTTTGAATCGACCATGGACTGAAGACTTATTTGAGTCAAAAGGAAAGAAGATTTTAGTTTCATCCTTGTTTGCTGTAAAGACTGTTCTTTGTGGAGCCCTTAAACTCAAAAGGGGACTTTCTGTTTTGTACTAATGCAAGGGAGCTCAATTTTAGTTCTTTCTCCCAATAATTGTGAAAAGTGTAAACACGGGGGACCTTTGTACCGAGTTTTCCACCGTCCCGAAATGAAGTTTTACCTTTCTGCATTGTACAATGTTCTCCATTCAAGGATCACTTGTTCACAGTGAAGTCTCAAGGGAACTCAATTCACATCAACTTTAAATCTGGATTGGTCTTCGCTATCAACGAATTTGAGTGTTCTTGGGACTAAGACTGTTCTTTGTGGAACTTTAAAGTTCAAAACTCTAAAATGCCAAGGAGTTCAATTTTTGTTTTCTTTCCCAATAAGTGTGACCGGTGTGAACACGGTGGACACTCAACCCGAATTTATCTTCCCCGTCCCCAGATGAAATTTCATCTGTCCACCTTTCACAAAATCAGGAGTGCAACTGTGGAAATCATTCTTGATCACGTTTTGGAATTTAAAAGTCAAACTTTTACCATGGATAACGGAGGAAGCACCGTTCATATTATATTTCGACCTGGAGTGGGTCTTGCTGGAGACGAGTTCGAATGCTCGTGGGACTGGGATTCTGAGTAAGTTAAATTGTATTGTACTTGAAATTTTTAGTTTAGTATAATTTGGTTACCATGTCAGGAAAGGCCTGGTTGAATCCTAGGACAGGAGCTTCTTTTAGTGGTTTAGCCACATACTTAAGAACAAGACAGCCTAAAAACCCAAAACAAACTAAGAGGATATTAAAAAATTTGAAAGTTACCAACTTTTTAAACCTTCGAGAAGAAAAATTAAAAGAAGGCTAACTAGAATCAATTTCCCAAATTATGCTTATGGGGTTGACTTAATGACGATGAAATACCCCGAACGGGGAATCAAATATATTTTTTTCGCAATTGACTTGTTTTCTAGGTAGCTTTTACACTAAAAAATCAAAGTCGATCCTCAAGTGAGATAAATTTGTCTTTTAGGAAACTGTATACCTCTTTTCAAAAACGAAAAAGTGCAGACGAGGCCTTAAGATCATTCAAACATGTATTTAGGCAGAGTGGGGTTGTTCCAAAATACATTTTAGTGGATGAAGTGAGTCAAACTTTTTCTGAGATTGTGGTCAAATTTTAAAAATATTCTTTTTTTAACAGGGAGGGGAGTGGTACAACCGCGTGATTGAGGAATATCTCAAATCCAAAGGGGTTCAAC